>JAENPR010002900.1:0-36216 GCA_018135685.1 Themeda triandra
ACCAAAACTCCAGGAACGGACTAGAAACGAGCTAAACATGAGTTTTGGGGCAAACGGATGACTTGGGTGTTAAGAAAAATTCAAATGCAACTCTTTTCGTACCAAAATGTGGCTAGAACGGTCTTCACGAACGGTTTTCGCATAGTTTGTCGTACCGGAACCAAAACTCCAGAACGGACTAGAAACGAGCTAAACATGAGTTTTGGGGCAAACGGGATGACTTGGGTGTTAAGAAAATTCAAATGCAACTCTTTTCGTACCAAAAGTGGCTAGAACTGTCTTCACGAACGGTTTTCGCATAGTTTGTCGTACCGGAACCAAAACTCCAGGAACGGACTAGAAACGAGCTAAACATGAGTTTTGGGGCAAACGGGATGACTTGGGTGTTAAGAAAATTCAAATGCAACTCTTTTCGTACCAAATGTGGCTAGAACGGTCTTCACGAACGGTTTTCGCACAGCTTTGTCGTACCGGAACCAAAACTCCAGAACGGACTAGAAACGAGCTAAACATGAGTTTTGGGGCAAACGGGATGACTTGGGTGTTAAGAAAATTCAAATGCAACTCTTTTCGTACCAAATGTGGCTAGAACTGTCTTCACGAACGGTTTTCGCACGCTTTGTCGTACCGGAACCAAAACTCCAGAACGGACTAGAAACGAGCTAAACATGAGTTTTGGGGCAAACGGGATGACTTGGGTGTTAAGAAAAATTCAAATGCAACTCTTTTCGTACCAAAAGTGGCTAGAACGGTCTTCACGAACGGTTTTCGCACGTTTGTCGTACCGGAACCAAAACTCCAGAACGGACTAGAAACGAGCTAAACATGAGTTTTGGGGCAAACGGGATGACTTGGGTGTTAAGAAAAATTCAAATGCAACTCTTTTCGTACCAAATGTGGCTAGAACTGTCTTCACGAACGGTTTTCGCACGGTTTGTCGTACCGGAACCAAAACTCCAGGAACGGACTAGAAACGAGCTAAACATGAGTTTTGGGGCAAACGGGATGACTTGGGTGTTAAGAAAAATTCAAATGCAACTCTTTTCGTACCAAATGTGGCTAGAACGGTCTTCACGAATGGTTTTCGCACAGTTTGTCGTACCGGAACCAAAACTCCAGGAACGGACTAGAAACGAGCTAAACATGAGTTTTGGGGCAAACGGGATGACTTGGGTGTTAAGAAAATT
Organism: Themeda triandra; assembly: GCA_018135685.1. Taxonomy (NCBI): domain Eukaryota; kingdom Viridiplantae; phylum Streptophyta; class Magnoliopsida; order Poales; family Poaceae; genus Themeda; species Themeda triandra. The sequence goes on from JAENPR010002900.1 coordinate 1,188, forward strand.
CAAATGCAACTCTTTTCGTACCAAAATGTGGCTAGAACGGTCTTCACGAACGGTTTTCACGCTTTGTCGTACGGAACCAAAACTCCAGGAACGGACTAGAAACGAGCTAAACATGAGTTTTGGGGCAAACGGGATGACTTGGGTGTTAAGAAAAATTCAAATGCAACTCTTTTCGTACCAAAATGTGGCTAGAACTGTCTTCACGAATGGTTTTCGCACAGCTTTGTCGTACCGGAACCAAAACTCCAGAACGGACTAGAAACGAGCTAAACATGAGTTTTGGGGCAAACGGGATGACTTGGGTGTTAAGAAAATTCAAATGCAACTCTTTTCGTACCAAATGTGGCTAGAACTCGTCTTCACGAACGGTTTTCGCACACTTTGTCGTACCGGAACCAAAACTCCAGAACGGACTAGAAACGAGCTAAACATGAGTTTTGGGGCAAACGGGATGACTTGGGTGTTAAGAAAAATTCAAATGCAACTCTTTTCGTACCAAATGTGGCTAGAACTGTCTTCACGAACGGTTTTCGCACAGCTTTGTCGTACCGGAACCAAAACTCCAGAACGGACTAGAAACGAGCTAAACATGAGTTTTGGGGCAAACGGGATGACTTGGGTGTTAAGAAAAATTCAAATGCAACTCTTTTCGTACCAAAAGTGGCTAGAACTGTCTTCACGAACGGTTTTCGCACGCTTTGTCGTACCGGAACCAAAACTCCAGGAACGGACTAGAAACGAGCTAAACATGAGTTTTGGGGCAAACGGGATGACTTGGGTGTTAAGAAAATTCAAATGCAACTCTTTTCGTACCAAAAGTGGCTAGAACGGTCTTCACGAACGGTTTTCGCATAGTTTGTCGTACCGAACCAAAACTCCAGAACGGACTAGAAACGAGCTAAACATGAGTTTTGGGGCAAACGGGATGACTTGGGTGTTAAGAAAATTCAAATGCAACTCTTTTCGTACCAAAAGTGGCTAGAACGGTCTTCACGAACGGTTTTCGCACAGTTTGTCGTACGGAACCAAAACTCCAGAACGGACTAGAAACGAGCTAAACATGAGTTTTGGGGCAAACGGGATGACTTGGGTGTTAAGAAAAATTCAAATGCAACTCTTTTCGTACCAAAAGTGGCTAGAACGGTCTTCACGAACGGTTTTCGCACGTTTGTCGTACGGAACCAAAACTCCAGAACGGACTAGAAACGAGCTAAACATGAGTTTTGGGGCAAACGGGATGACTTGGGTGTTAAGAAAAATTCAAATGCAACTCTTTTCGTACCAAAATGTGGCTAGAACGGTCTTCACGAACGGTTTTCGCATAGTTTGTCGTACCGGAACCAAAACTCCAGGAACGGACTAGAAACGAGCTAAACATGAGTTTTGGGGCAAACGGGATGACTTGGGTGTTAAGAAAAATTCAAATGCAACTCTTTTCGTACCAAAAGTGGCTAGAACGGTCTTCACGAACGGTTTTCGCACGTTTGTCGTACCGGAACCAAAACTCCAGGAACGGACTAGAAACGAGCTAAACATGAGTTTTGGGGCAAACGGGATGACTTGGGTGTTAAGAAAAATTCAAATGCAACTCTTTTCGTACCAAAAGTGGCTAGAACGGTCTTCACGAACGGTTTTCGCATAGTTTGTCGTACCGGAACCAAAACTCCAGGAACGGACTAGAAACGAGCTAAACATGAGTTTTGGGGCAAACGGGATGACTTGGGTGTTAAGAAAAATTCAAATGCAACTCTTTTCGTACCAAAAGTGGCTAGAACGGTCTTCACGAACGGTTTTCGCACAGTTTGTCGTACCGGAACCAAAACTCCTAGAACGGACTAGAAACGAGCTAAACATGAGTTTTGGGGCAAACGGGATGACTTGGGTGTTAAGAAAATTCAAATGCAACTCTTTTCGTACCAAAAGTGGCTAGAACGGTCTTCACGAACGGTTTTCGCATAGTTTGTCGTACCGGAACCAAAACTCCAGAACGGACTAGAAACGAGCTAAACATGAGTTTTGGGGCAAACGGGATGACTTGGGTGTTAAGAAAATTCAAATGCAACTCTTTTCGTACCAAAAGTGGCTAGAACGGTCTTCACGAACGGTTTTCGCACAGTTTGTCGTACCGGAACCAAAACTCCAGGAACGGACTAGAAACGAGCTAAACATGAGTTTTGGGGCAAACGGGATGACTTGGGTGTTAAGAAAATTCAAATGCAACTCTTTTCGTACCAAATGTGGCTAGAACGGTCTTCACGAACGGTTTTCGCATAGCTTTGTCGTACCGGAACCAAAACTCCAGGAACGGACTAGAAACGAGCTAAACATGAGTTTTGGGGCAAACGGGATGACTTGGGTGTTAAGAAAAATTCAAATGCAACTCTTTTCGTACCAAAAGTGGCTAGAACGGTCTTCACGAACGGTTTTCGCATAGTTTGTCGTACCGGAACCAAAACTCCAGAACGGACTAGAAACGAGCTAAACATGAGTTTTGGGGCAAACGGGATGACTTGGGTGTTAAGAAAAATTCAAATGCAACTCTTTTCGTACCAAAAGTGGCTAGAACGGTCTTCACGAACGGTTTTCGCATAGTTTGTCGTACCGGAACCAAAACTCCAGGAACGGACTAGAAACGAGCTAAACATGAGTTTTGGGGCAAACGGGATGACTTGGGTGTTAAGAAAAATTCAAATGCAACTCTTTTCGTACCAAAAGTGGCTAGAACGGTCTTCACGAACGGTTTTCGCACAGTTTGTCGTACCGGAACCAAAACTCCAGAACGGACTAGAAACGAGCTAAACATGAGTTTTGGGGCAAACGGGATGACTTGGGTGTTAAGAAAAATTCAAATGCAACTCTTTTCGTACCAAAAGTGGCTAGAACGGTCTTCACGAACGGTTTTCGCACAGTTTGTCGTACCGGAACCAAAACTCCAGAACGGACTAGAAACGAGCTAAACATGAGTTTTGGGGCAAACGGGATGACTTGGGTGTTAAGAAAATTCAAATGCAACTCTTTTCGTACCAAAAGTGGCTAGAACGGTCTTCACGAACGGTTTTCGCATAGTTTGTCGTACCGGAACCAAAACTCCAGGAACGGACTAGAAACGAGCTAAACATGAGTTTTGGGGCAAACGGGATGACTTGGGTGTTAAGAAAATTCAAATGCAACTCTTTTCGTACCAAAAGTGGCTAGAACGGTCTTCACGAACGGTTTTCGCACACAGTTTGTCGTACCGGAACCAAAACTCCAGAACGGACTAGAAACGAGCTAAACATGAGTTTTGGGGCAAACGGGATGACTTGGGTGTTAAGAAAAATTCAAATGCAACTCTTTTCGTACCAAAAGTGGCTAGAACGGTCTTCACGAACGGTTTTCGCACACGTTTGTCGTACCGGAACCAAAACTCCAGGAACGGACTAGAAACGAGCTAAACATGAGTTTTGGGGCAAACGGGATGACTTGGGTGTTAAGAAAATTCAAATGCAACTCTTTTCGTACCAAATGTGGCTAGAACTGTCTTCACGAACGGTTTTCACATAGTTTGTCGTACCGGAACCAAAACTCCAGGAACGGACTAGAAACGAGCTAAACATGAGTTTTGGGGCAAACGGGATGACTTGGGTGTTAAGAAAAATTCAAATGCAACTCTTTTCGTACCAAAAGTGGCTAGAACGGTCTTCACGAACGGTTTTCGCACAGTTTGTCGTACCGGAACCAAAACTCCAGGAACGGACTAGAAACGAGCTAAACATGAGTTTTGGGGCAAACGGGATGACTTGGGTGTTAAGAAAAATTCAAATGCAACTCTTTTCGTACCAAAATGTGGCTAGAACGGTCTTCACGAACGGTTTTCGCACGCTTTGTCGTACCGGAACCAAAACTCCAGAACGGACTAGAAACGAAACTAAACATGAGTTTTGGGGCAAACGGGATGACTTGGGTGTTAAGAAAAATTCAAATGCAACTCTTTTCGTACCAAATGTGGCTAGAACGGTCTTCACGAACGGTTTTCGCACAGTTTGTCGTACCGGAACCAAAACTCCAGGAACGGACTAGAAACGAGCTAAACATGAGTTTTGGGGCAAACGGGATGACTTGGGTGTTAAGAAAAATTCAAATGCAACTCTTTTCGTACCAAAAGTGGCTAGAACGGTCTTCACGAACGGTTTTCGCATAGTTTGTCGTACCGGAACCAAAACTCCAGAACGGACTAGAAACGAGCTAAACATGAGTTTTGGGGCAAACGGGATGACTTGGGTGTTAAGAAAATTCAAATGCAACTCTTTTCGTACCAAAAGTGGCTAGAACGGTCTTCACGAACGGTTTTCGCACAGTTTGTCGTACCGGAACCAAAACTCCAGGAACGGACTAGAAACGAGCTAAACATGAGTTTTGGGGCAAACGGGATGACTTGGTGTTAAGAAAATTCAAATGCAACTCTTTTCGTACCAAAAGTGGCTAGAACGGTCTTCACGAACGGTTTTCGCACGTTTGTCGTACCGGAACCAAAACTCCAGAACGGACTAGAAACGAGCTAAACATGAGTTTTGGGGCAAACGGGATGACTTGGGTGTTAAGAAAAATTCAAATGCAACTCTTTTCGTACCAAAAGTGGCTAGAACGGTCTTCACGAACGGTTTTCGCACGTTTGTCGTACCGAACCAAAACTCAGGAACGGACTAGAAACGAGCTAAACATGAGTTTTGGGGCAAACGGGATGACTTGGGTGTTAAGAAAAATTCAAATGCAACTCTTTTCGTACCAAATGTGGCTAGAACGGTCTTCACGAACGGTTTTCGCACGTTTGTCGTACCGGAACCAAAACTCCAGAACGGACTAGAAACGAGCTAAACATGAGTTTTGGGGCAAACGGGATGACTTGGGTGTTAAGAAATATTCAAATGCAACTCTTTTTTACCAAAAGTGGCTAGAACGGTCTTCACGAACGGTTTTCGCACAGTTTGTCGTACCGGAACCAAAACTCCAGGAACGGACTAGAAACGAGCTAAACATGAGTTTTGGGGCAAACGGGATGACTTGGGTGTTAAGAAAAATTCAAATGCAACTCTTTTCGTACCAAAAGTGGCTAGAACGGTCTTCACAAACGGTTTTCGCATAGTTTGTCGTACCGGAACCAAAACTCCAGGAACGGACTAGAAACGAGCTAAACATGAGTTTTGGGGCAAACGGGATGACTTGGGTGTTAAGAAAATTCAAATGCAACTCTTTTTGTACCAAAAGTGGCTAGAACGGTCTTCATGAACGGTTTACGCACAGTTTGTCGTACCGGAACCAAATCTCCAGGAACGGACTAGAAACGAGCTAAACATGAGTTTTGGGGCAAACGGGATGACTTGGGTGTTAAGAAAAATTCAAATGCAACTCTTTTCGTACCAAATGTGGCTAGAACGGTCTTCACGAACGGTTTTCGCACAGTTTGTCGTACCGGAACCAAATCCCCAGAACGGACTAGAAACGAGCTAAACATGAGTTTTGGGGCAAACGGGATGACTTGGGTGTTAAGAAAATTCAAATGCAACTCTTTTTCGTACCAAAAGTGGCTAGAACGGTCTTCACATAGTTTGTCGTACCGGAACCAAAACTCCAGAACGGACTAGAAACGAGCTAAACATGAGTTTTGGGGCAAACGGGATGACTTGGGTGTTAAGAAAAATTCAAATGCAACTCTTTTCGTACCAAAAGTGGCTAGAACGGTCTTCACGAACGGTTTTCACAGCTTTGTCGTACCGGAACCAAAACTCCAGAACGGACTAGAAACGAGCTAAACATGAGTTTTGGGGCAAACGGGATGACTTGGGTGTTAAGAAAAATTCAAATGCAACTCTTTTCGTACCAAAAGTGGCTAGAACGGTCTTCACGAACGGTTTTCGCACAGTTTGTCGTACCGGAACCAAAACTCCAGGAACGGACTAGAAACGAGCTAAACATGAGTTTTGGGGCAAACGGGATGACTTGGGTGTTAAGAAATATTCAAATGCAACTCTTTTCGTACCAAAAGTGGCTAGAACGGTCTTCACGAACGGTTTTTGCAGAGTTTGTCGTACGGAACCAAAACTCCAGGAACGGACTAGAAACGAGCTAAACATGAGTTTTGGGGCAAACGGGATGACTTGGGTGTTAAGAAAAATTCAAATGCAACTCTTTTCGTACCAAATGTGGCTAGAACGGTCTTCACGAACGGTTTTCGCATAGTTTGTCGTACCGGAACCAAAACTCCAGGAACGGACTAGAAACGAGCTAAACATGAGTTTTGGGGCAAACGGGATGACTTGGGTGTTAAGAAAAATTCAAATGCAACTCTTTTCGTACCAAAAGTGGCTAGAACGGTCTTCACGAACGGTTTTCGCATAGTTTGTCGTACCGGAACCAAAACTCCAGAACGGACTAGAAACGAGCTAAACATGAGTTTTGGGGCAAACGGGATGACTTGGGTGTTAAGAAAATTCAAATGCAACTCTTTTCGTACCAAAAGTGGCTAGAACGGTCTTCACGAACGGTTTTCGCATAGTTTGTCGTACCGGAACCAAAACTCCAGGAACGGACTAGAAACGAGCTAAACATGAGTTTTGGGGCAAACGGGATGACTTGGGTTAAGAAAATTCAAATGCAACTCTTTTCGTACCAAAATGTGGCTAGAACGGTCTTCACGAACGGTTTTCACAGTTTGTCGTACGGAACCAAAACTCCAGGAACGGACTAGAAACGAGCTAAACATGAGTTTTGGGGCAAACGGGATGACTTGGGTGTTAAGAAAAATTCAAATGCAACTCTTTTCGTACCAAAAGTGGCTAGAACGGTCTTCACGAACGGTTTTCGCACAGCTTTGTCGTACCGGAACCAAAACTCCAGGAACGGACTAGAAACGAGCTAAACATGAGTTTTGGGGCAAACGGGATGACTTGGGTGTTAAGAAAAATTCAAATGCAACTCTTTTTTCGTACCAAAAGTGGCTAGAACGGTCTTCACGAACGGTTTTCGCACAGTTTGTCGTACCGGAACCAAAACTCCAGAACGGACTAGAAACGAGCTAAACATGAGTTTTGGGGCAAACGGGATGACTTGGGTGTTAAGAAAATTCAAATGCAACTCTTTTCGTACCAAAAGTGGCTAGAACGGTCTTCACGAACGGTTTTCGCACAGTTTGTCGGAACCAAAATACCGGAACCAAAACTCCAGAACGGACTAGAAACGAGCTAAACATGAGTTTTGGGGCAAACGGGATGACTTGGGTGTTAAGAAAAGAAAAATTCAAATGCAACTCTTTTCGTACCAAAAGTGGCTAGAACGGTCTTCACGAACGGTTTGCACAGTTTGTCGTACCGGAACCAAACTCCAGGAACGGACTAGAAACGAGCTAAACATGAGTTTTGGGGCAAACGGGATGACTTGGGTGTTAAGAAAAATTCAAATGCAACTCTTTTCGTACCAAAAGTGGCTAGAACGGTCTTCACGAACGGTTTTTTGTCGTACGGAACCAAAACTCCAGGAACGGACTAGAAACGAGCTAAACATGAGTTTTGGGGCAAACGGGATGACTTGGGTGTTAAGAAAATTCAAATGCAACTCTTTTCGTACCAAAATGTGGCTAGAACGGTCTTCACGAACGGTTTTCGCACAGTTTGTCGTACCGGAACCAAAACTCCAGGAACGGACTAGAAACGAGCTAAACATGAGTTTTGGGGCAAACGGGATGACTTGGGTGTTAAGAAAATTCAAATGCAACTCTTTTTCGTACCAAAAGTGGCTAGAACGTCTTCACGAACGGTTTTCGCAAAAGTGGCTAGGTTTGTCATCGGAACCAAAACTCCAGGAACGGACTAGAAACGAGCTAAACATGAGTTTTGGGGCAAACGGGATGACTTGGGTGTTAAGAAAAATTCAAATGCAACTCTTTTCGTACCAAATGTGGCTAGAACGGTCTTCACGAACGGTTTTCGCACTTTGTCGTACCGGAACCAAAACTCCAGGAACGGACTAGAAACGAGCTAAACATGAGTTTTGGGGCAAACGGGATGACTTGGGTGTTAAGAAAATTCAAATGCAACTCTTTTCGTACCAAAAGTGGCTAGAACGGTCTTCACGAACGGTTCGCACAGTTTTGTCGTACCGGAACCAAAACTCCAGAACGGACTAGAAACGAGCTAAACATGAGTTTTGGGGCAAACGGGATGACTTGGGTGTTAAGAAAAATTCAAATGCAACTCTTTTCGTACCAAAAGTGGCTAGAACGGTCTTCACGAACGGTTTTCACATAGTTTGTCGTACCGGAACCAAAACTCCAGGAACGGACTAGAAACGAGCTAAACATGAGTTTTGGGGCAAACGGGATGACTTGGGTGTTAAGAAAAATTCAAATGCAACTCTTTTCGTACCAAAAGTGGCTAGAACGGTCTTCGAACGGTTTTCGCACAGTTTGTCGTACCGGAACCAAAACTCCAGGAACGGACTAGAAACGAGCTAAACATGAGTTTTGGGGCAAACGGGATGACTTGGGTGTTAAGAAAAATTCAAATGCAACTCTTTTTGTACCAAAAGTGGCTAGAACAGTTCACGAACGGTTTTCGCATAGTTTGTCGTACCGGAACCAAAACTCCAGGAACGGACTAGAAACGAGCTAAACATGAGTTTTGGGGCAAACGGGATGACTTGGGTGTTAAGAATATTCAAATGCAACTCTTTTCGTACCAAAAGTGGCTAGAACGGTCTTCACGAACGGTTTTCGCACAGTTTGTTGTATCGAACCAACCAAAACTCCAGAACGGACTAGAAACGAGCTAAACATGAGTTTTGGGGCAAACGGGATGACTTGGGTGTTAAAAAAAAATTCAAATGCAACTCTTTTCGTACCAAAAGTGGCTAGAACGGTCTTCACGAACGGTTTTCGCATAGTTTGTCGTACCGGAACCAAAACTCCAGGAACGGACTAGAAACGAGCTAAACATGAGTTTTGGGGCAAACGGGATGACTTGGGTGTTAAGAAAAATTCAAATGCAACTCTTTTCGTACCAAAAGTGGCTAGAACGGTCTTCACGAACGGTTTTCGCACAGTTTGTCGTACCGGAACCAAAACTCCAGGAACGGACTAGAAACGAGCTAAACATGAGTTTTGGGGCAAACGGGATGACTTGGGTGTTAAGAAAAATTCAAATGCAACTCTTTTCGTACCAAAAGTGGCTAGAACGGTCTTCACGAACGGTTTTCGCACAGTTTGTCGTACCGGAACCAAAACTCCAGGAACGGACTAGAAACGAGCTAAACATGAGTTTTGGGGCAAACGGGATGACTTGGGTGTTAAGAAAAATTCAAATGCAACTCTTTTCGTACAAAAGTGGTGGCTAGAACGGTCTTCACGAACGGTTTTCGCACGCTTTGTCGTACCGGAACCAAAACTCCAGAACGGACTAGAAACGAGCTAAACATGAGTTTTGGGGCAAACGGGATGACTTGGGTGTTAAGAAAATTCAAATGCAACTCTTTTCGTACCAAAAGTGGCTAGAACGGTCTTCACGAACGGTTTTTTCGCATAGTTTGTCGTACCGGAACCAAACTCCAGAACGGACTAGAAACGAGCTAAACATGAGTTTTGGGGCAAACGGGATGACTTGGGTGTTAAGAAAATTCAAATGCAACTCTTTTCGTACCAAAAGTGGCTAGAACGGTCTTCACGAACGGTTTTCGCACAGTTTGTCGTACCGGAACCAAAACTCCAGGAACGGACTAGAAACGAGCTAAACATGAGTTTTGGGGCAAACGGGATGACTTGGGTGTTAAGAAAATTCAAATGCAACTCTTTTCGTACCAAAAGTGGCTAGAAACGGTCTTCACGAACGGTTTTCGCATAGTTTGTCGTCGTACCGGAACCAAAACTCCAGAACGGACTAGAAACGAGCTAAACATGAGTTTTGGGGCAAACGGGATGACTGGGTGTTAAGAAAAATTCAAATGCAACTCTTTTCGTACCAAATGTGGCTAGAACGGTCTTCACGAACGTTTTTTCGCACAGTTTGTCGTACCGGAACCAAAACTCCAGAACGGACTAGAAAAACGAGCTAAACATGAGTTTTGGGGCAAACGGGATGACTTGGGTGTTAAGAAAATTCAAATGCAACTCTTTTCGTACCAAAAGTGGCTAGAACGGTCTTCACGAACGGTTTTCGCACAGTTTGTCGTCGTACCGGAACCAAAACTCCAGGAACGGACTAGAAACGAGCTAAACATGAGTTTTGGGGCAAACGGGATGACTTGGGTGTTAAGAAAAATTCAAATGCAACTCTTTTCGTACCAAAAGTGGCTAGAACGGTCTTCACGAACGGTTTTCGCACGCACTGTGTCGTACCGGAACCAAAACTCCAGGAACGGACTAGAAACGAGCTAAACATGAGTTTTGGGGCAAACGGGATGACTTGGGTGTTAAGAAAAATTCAAATGCAACTCTTTTCGTACCAAAAGTGGCTAGAACGGTCTTCACGAACGGTTTTCGCACATAGTTTGTCGTACCGGAACCAAAACTCCAGGAACGGACTAGAAACGAGCTAAACATGAGTTTTGGGGCAAACGGGATGACTTGGGTGTTAAGAAAATTCAAATGCAACTCTTTTCGTACCAAAAGTGGCTAGAACGGTCTTCACGAACGGTTTTCGCACAGTTTGTCGTACGGAACCAAAACTCCAGGAACGGACTAGAAACGAGCTAAACATGAGTTTTGGGGCAAACGGGATGACTTGGGTGTTAAGAAAAATTCAAATGCAACTCTTTTCGTACCAAAAGTGGCTAGAACGGTCTTCACGAAACGGTTTTCGCATAGTTTGTCGTACCGGAACCAAAACTCCAGAACGGACTAGAAACGAGCTAAACATGAGTTTTGGGGCAAACGGGATGACTTGGGTGTTAAGAAAAATTCAAATGCAACTCTTTTCGTACCAAAAGTGGCTAGAACGGTCTTCACGAACGGTTTTCGCATAGTTTTTGTCGTACCGGAACCAAAACTCCAGGAACGGACTAGAAACGAGCTAAACATGAGTTTTGGGGCAAACGGGATGACTTGGGTGTTAAGAAAAATTCAAATGCAACTCTTTTTTTGGCTAGAACCAAAAGTGGCTAGAACATGAGTTTCTTCAAACGAATGGTTTTCAAATGCAACTCTTTTGTCGTACGGAACCAAAACTCCAGAACGGACTAGAAACGAGCTAAACATGAGTTTTGGGGCAAACGGGATGACTTGGGTGTTAAGAAAATTCAAATGCAACTCTTTTCGTACCAAAAGTGGCTAGAACGGTCTTCACGAACGGTTTTCGCATAGTTTGTCGTACCGGAACCAAAACTCCAGGAACGGACTAGAAACGAGCTAAACATGAGTTTTGGGGCAAACGGGATGACTTGGGTGTTAAGAAAAATTCAAATGCAACTCTTTTCGTACCAAAAGTGGCTAGAACGGTCTTCACGAACGGTTTTCGCATAGTTTGTCGTACCGGAACCAAAACTCCAGGAACGGACTAGAAACGAGCTAAACATGAGTTTTGGGGCAAACGGGATGACTTGGGTGTTAAGAAAATTCAAATGCAACTCTTTTCGTACCAAAAGTGGCTAGAACGGTCTTCACGAACGGTTTTCACAGTTTGTCGTACCGGAACCAAAACTCCAGGAACGGACTAGAAACGAGCTAAACATGAGTTTTGGGGCAAACGGGATGACTTGGGTGTTAAGAAAAATTCAAATGCAACTCTTTTCGTACCAAATGTGGCTAGAACGGTCTTCACGAACGGTTTTCGCATAGTTTTGTCGTACCGGAACCAAAACTCCAGAACGGACTAGAAACGAGCTAAAGCTAAACATGAGTTTTGGGGCAAACGGGATGACTTGGGTGTTAAGAAAAATTCAAATGCAACTCTTTTCGTACCAAAAGTGGCTAGAACGGTCTTCACGAACGGTTTTCGCACAGTTTGTACCGGAACCAAAACTCCAGGAACGGACTAGAAACGAGCTAAACATGAGTTTTGGGGCAAACGGGATGACTTGGGTGTTAAGAAAATTCAAATGCAACTCTTTTCGTACCAAAAGTGGCTAGAACGGTCTTCACGAACGGTTTTCGCATAGTTTGTCGTACCGGAACCAAAACTCCAGAACGGACTAGAAACGAGCTAAACATGAGTTTTGGGGCAAACGGGATGACTTGGGTGTTAAGAAAAATTCAAATGCAACTCTTTTCGTACCAAAAGTGGCTAGAACGGTCTTCACGAACGGTTTTCGCACAGTTTGTCGTACCGGAACCAAAACTCCAGGAACGGACTAGAAACGAGCTAAACATGAGTTTTGGGGCAAACGGGATGACTTGGGTGTTAAGAAAAATTCAAATGCAACTCTTTTCGTACCAAATGTGGCTAGAACTGTCTTCACGAACGGTTTTCACATAGTTTGTCGTACCGGAACCAAAACTCCAGGAACGGACTAGAAACGAGCTAAACATGAGTTTTGGGGCAAACGGGATGACTTGGGTGTTAAGAAAAATTCAAATGCAACTCTTTTCGTACCAAAAGTGGCTAGAACGGTCTTCACGAACGGTTTTCGCACACGCTTTGTCGTACCGGAACCAAAACTCCAGGAACGGACTAGAAACGAGCTAAACATGAGTTTTGGGGCAAACGGGATGACTTGGGTGTTAAGAAAAATTCAAATGCAACTCTTTTCGTACCAAAAGTGGCTAGAACTGTCTTCACGAACGGTTTTTGCACAGTTTGTCATACCGGAACCAAAACTCCAGGAACGGACTAGAAACGAGCTAAACATGAGTTTTGGGGCAAACGGGATGACTTGGGTGTTAAGAAAAATTCACAAACGGTTTTCGCACAGTTTGTCGTACCGGAACCAAAACTCCAGGAACGGACTAGAAACGAGCTAAACATGAGTTTTGGGGCAAACGGGATGACTTGGGTGTTAAGAAAAATTCAAATGCAACTCTTTTCGTACCAAAAGTGGCTAGAACTGTCTTCACGAACGGTTTTCACTTGGGTGTTAGTTTGTCGTACCGGAACCAAAACTCCAGGAACGGACTAGAAACGAGCTAAACATGAGTTTTGGGGCAAACGGGATGACTTGGGTGTTAAGAAAAATTCAAATGCAACTCTTTTCGTACCAAATGTGGCTAGAACGGTCTTCACGAACGGTTTTCGCACGTTTGTCGTACGGAACCAAAACTCCAGAACGGACTAGAAACGAGCTAAACATGAGTTTTGGGGCAAACGGGATGACTTGGGTGTTAAGAAAATTCAAATGCAACTCTTTTCGTACCAAAAGTGGCTAGAACGGTCTTCACGAACGGTTTTCACAGTTTGTCGTACCGGAACCAAAACTCCAGGAACGGACTAGAAACGAGCTAAACATGAGTTTTGGGGCAAACGGGATGACTTGGGTGTTAAGAAAAATTCAAATGCAACTCTTTTCGTACCAAAAGTGGCTAGAACGGTCTTCACGAACGGTTTTCGCACAGTTTTTGTCGTACCGGAACCAAAACTCCAGAACGGACTAGAAACGAGCTAAACATGAGTTTTGGGGCAAACGGGATGACTTGGGTGTTAAGAAAAATTCAAATGCAACTCTTTTCGTACCAAAAGTGGCTAGAACGGTCTTCACGAACGGTTTTCGCACAGTTTGTCGTACCGGAACCAAAACTCCAGAACGGACTAGAAACGAGCTAAACATGAGTTTTGGGGCAAACGGGATGACTTGGGTGTTAAGAAAAATTCAAATGCAACTTTTCGTACCAAAAGTGGCTAGAACGGTCTTCACGAACGGTTTTCGCACGTTTGTCGTACCGGAACCAAAACTCCAGGAACGGACTAGAAACGAGCTAAACATGAGTTTTGGGGCAAACGGGATGACTTGGGTGTTAAGAAAAATTCAAATGCAACTCTTTTCGTACCAAAATGTGGCTAGAACGGTCTTCACGAACGGTTTTCGCACTTTTTGTCGTACCGGAACCAAAACTCCAGGAACGGACTAGAAACGAGCTAAACATGAGTTTTGGGGCAAACGGGATGACTTGGGTGTTAAGAAAATTCAAATGCAACTCTTTTCGTACCAAAAGTGGCTAGAACGGTCTTCACGAACGGTTTTCGCATAGTTTGTTGTCGTACCGGAACCAAAACTCCAGAACGGACTAGAAACGAGCTAAACATGAGTTTTGGGGCAAACGGGATGACTTGGGTGTTAAAGAAAAATTCAAATGCAACTCTTTTCGTACCAAAATGTGGCTAGAACGGTCTTCACGAATGGTTTTCAAAAGTGGCTAGAACGTTGTTAGTTTGTCGTACCGGAACCAAAACTCCAGAACGGACTAGAAACGAGCTAAACATGAGTTTTGGGGCAAACGGGATGACTTGGGTGTTAAGAAAAATTCAAATGCAACTCTTTTCGTACCAAAAGTGGCTAGAACGGTCTTCACGAACGGTTTTCGCATAGTTTGTCGTACCGGAACCAAAACTCCAGAACGGACTAGAAACGAGCTAAACATGAGTTTTGGGGCAAACGGGATGACTTGGGTGTTAAGAAAATTCAAATGCAACTCTTTTCGTACCAAAAGTGGCTAGAACGGTCTTCACGAACGGTTTTCGCATAGTTTGTCGTACCGGAACCAAAACTCCAGGAACGGACTAGAAACGAGCTAAACATGAGTTTTGGGGCAAACGGGATGACTTGGGTGTTAAGAAAATTCAAATGCAACTCTTTTCGTACCAAAAGTGGCTAGAACGGTCTTCACGAACGGTTTTCGACGCATAGTTTGTCGTACCGGAACCAAAACTCCAGAACGGACTAGAAACGAGCTAAACATGAGTTTTGGGGCAAACGGGATGACTTGGGTGTTAAGAAAAATTCAAATGCAACTCTTTTCGTACCAAAAGTGGCTGGCTAGAACGGTCTTCACGAACGGTTTTCGCATAGTTTGTCGTACCGGAACCAAAACTCCAGGAACGGACTAGAAACGAGCTAAACATGAGTTTTGGGGCAAACGGGATGACTTGGGTGTTAAGAAAAATTCAAATGCAACTCTTTTCGTACCAAAAGTGGCTAGAACGGTCTTCACGAACGGTTTTCATAGTTTGTTTGTCGTACCGGAACCAAACTCCAGAACGGACTAGAAACGAGCTAAACATGAGTTTTGGGGCAAACGGGATGACTTGGGTGTTAAGAAAAATTCAAATGCAACTCTTTTCGTACCAAAAGTGGCTAGAACGGTCTTCACGAACGGTTTTCGCATAGTTTGTCGTACCGGAACCAAAACTCAGGAACGGACTAGAAACGAGCTAAACATGAGTTTTGGGGCAAACGGGATGACTTGGGTGTTAAGAAAAATTCAAATGCAACTCTTTTCGTACAAAATGTGGCTAGAACGGTCTTCACGAACGGTTTTCGCACAGTTTGTCGTACCGGAACCAAAACTCCAGGAACGGACTAGAAACGAGCTAAACATGAGTTTTGGGGCAAACGGGATGACTTGGGTGTTAAGAAAAATTCAAATGCAACTCTTTTCGTACCAAAAGTGGCTAGAACGGTCTTCACGAACGGTTTTCGCATAGTTTGTCGTACCGGAACCAAAACTCCAGGAACGGACTAGAAACGAGCTAAACATGAGTTTTGGGGCAAACGGGATGACTTGGGTGTTAAGAAAAATTCAAATGCAACTCTTTTCGTACCAAAAGTGGCTAGAACGGTCTTCACGAACGGTTTTCGCATAGCTTTGTCGTACCGGAACCAAAACTCCAGGAACGGACTAGAAACGAGCTAAACATGAGTTTTGGGGCAAACGGGATGACTTGGGTGTTAAGAAAATTCAAATGCAACTCTTTTCGTACCAAAAGTGGCTAGAACGGTCTTCACGAACGGTTTTCGCACAGCTTTGTTGTACCGGAACCAAAACTCCAGAACGGACTAGAAACGAGCTAAACATGAGTTTTGGGGCAAACGGGATGACTTGGGTGTTAAGAAAAATTCAAATGCAACTCTTTTCGTACCAAAAGTGGCTAGAACGGTCTTCACGAACGGTTTTCGAAGTTTTAGTTTGTCATACCGGAACCAAACTCCAGGAACGGACTAGAAACGAGCTAAACATGAGTTTTGGGGCAAACGGGATGACTTGGGTGTTAAGAAAAATTCAAATGCAACTCTTTTCGTACCAAAAGTGGCTAGAAACGGTCTTCACGAACGGTTTTCGCACAGTTTGTCGTACCGGAACCAAAACTCCAGGAACGGACTAGAAACGAGCTAAACATGAGTTTTGGGGCAAACGGGATGACTTGGGTGTTAAGAAAAATTCAAATGCAACTCTTTTCGTACCAAAAGTGGCTAGAACGGTCTTCACGAACGGTTTTTCACACATAGTTTGTCGTACCGGAACCAAAACTCCAGAACGGACTAGAAACGAGCTAAACATGAGTTTTGGGGCAAACGGGATGACTTGGGTGTTAAGAAAAATTCAAATGCAACTCTTTTCGTACCAAAAGTGGCTAGAACGGTCTTCACGAACGGTTTTCGCACAGTTTGTCGTACCGGAACCAAAACTCCAGGAACGGACTAGAAACGAGCTAAACATGAGTTTTGGGGCAAACGGGATGACTTGGGTGTTAAGAAAATTCAAATGCAACTCTTTTCGTACCAAAAGTGGCTAGAACGGTCTTCACGAACGGTTTTCGCATAGTTTGTCGTACCGGAACCAAAACTCCAGAACGGACTAGAAACGAGCTAAACATGAGTTTTGGGGCAAACGGGATGACTTGGGTGTTAAGAAAATTCAAATGCAACTCTTTTCGTACCAAAAGTGGCTAGAACGGTCTTCACGAACGGTTTTCGCACAGTTTGTCGTACCGGAACCAAAACTCCAGAACGGACTAGAAACGAGCTAAACATGAGTTTTGGGGCAAACGGGATGACTTGGGTGTTAAGAAAAATTCAAATGCAACTCTTTTCGTACCAAAAGTGGCTAGAACTGTCTTCACGAACGGTTTTCGCACAGTTTGTCGTACCGGAACCAAAACTCCAGAACGGACTAGAAACGAGCTAAACATGAGTTTTGGGGCAAACGGGATGACTTGGGTGTTAAGAAAATTCAAATGCAACTCTTTTCGTACCAAAAGTGGCTAGAACGGTCTTCACGAACGGTTTTCGCATAGTTTTTGTACCGGAACCAAAACTCCAGGAACGGACTAGAAACGAGCTAAACATGAGTTTTGGGGCAAACGGGATGACTTGGGTGTTAAGAAAAATTCAAATGCAACTCTTTTCGTACCAAAAGTGGCTAGAACGGTCTTCACGAACGGTTTTCGCACAAGTTTTTGTCGTACCGGAACCAAAACTCCAGAACGGACTAGAAACGAGCTAAACATGAGTTTTGGGGCAAACGGGATGACTTGGGTGTTAAGAAAAATTCAAATGCAACTCTTTTCGTACCAAAAGTGGCTAGAACGGTCTTCACGAACGGTTTTCGCACAGTTTGTCGTACCGGAACCAAAACTCCAGGAACGGACTAGAAACGAGCTAAACATGAGTTTTGGGGCAAACGGGATGACTTGGGTGTTAAGAAAAATTCAAATGCAACTCTTTTCGTACCAAAAGTGGCTAGAACGGTTTTCACGAACGGTTTTCGCATAGTTTGTCGTACCGGAACCAAAACTCCAGGAACGGACTAGAAACGAGCTAAACATGAGTTTTGGGGCAAACGGGATGACTTGGGTGTTAAGAAAAATTCAAATGCAACTCTTTTCGTACCAAAATGTGGCTAGAACGGTCTTCACGAACGGTTTTCGCACGTTTTTGTCGTACCGGAACCAAATCTCCAGAACGGACTAGAAACGAGCTAAACATGAGTTTTGGGGCAAACGGGATGACTTGGGTGTTAAGAAAAATTCAAATGCAACTCTTTTCGTACCAAAATGTGGTAGAACGGTCTTCACGAACGGTTTTCGCACAGTTTGTCGTACCGGAACCAAAACTCCAGGAACGGACTAGAAACGAGCTAAACATGAGTTTTGGGGCAAACGGGGATGACTTGGGTGTTAAGAAAATTCAAATGCAACTCTTTTTGTACCAAAAGTGGCTAGAACGGTCTTCACGAACGGTTTTCGCATAGTTTGTCGTACCGGAACCAAATCTCCAGGAACGGACTAGAAACGAGCTAAACATGAGTTTTGGGGCAAACGGGATGACTTGGGTGTTAAGAAAAATTCAAATGCAACTCTTTTCGTACCAAAAGTGGCTAGAACGGTCTTCACGAACGGTTTTCTCACAGTTTGTCGTACCGGAACCAAAACTCCAGAACGGACTAGAAACGAGCTAAACATGAGTTTTGGGGCAAACGGGATGACTTGGGTGTTAAGAAAAATTCAAATGCAACTCTTTTCGTACCAAAAGTGGCTAGAACGGTCTTCACGAACGGTTTCGCATAGCTTTGTCGTACCGGAACCAAAACTCCAGAACGGACTAGAAACGAGCTAAACATGAGTTTTGGGGCAAACGGGATGACTTGGGTGTTAAGAAAAATTCAAATGCAACTCTTTTCGTACCAAAAGTGGCTAGAACGGTCTTCACGAACGGTTTTCGCATAGTTTGTCGTACCGGAACCAAAACTCCAGGAACGGACTAGAAACGAGCTAAACATGAGTTTTGGGGCAAACGGGATGACTTGGGTGTTAAGAAAAATTCAAATGCAACTCTTTTCGTACCAAAATGTGGCTAGAACGGTCTTCACGAACGGTTTTCGCATACGCTTTGTCGTACCGGAACCAAAACTCCAGAACGGACTAGAAACGAGCTAAACATGAGTTTTGGGGCAAACGGGATGACTTGGGTGTTAAGAAAATTCAAATGCAACTCTTTTCGTACCAAAAGTGGCTAGAACGGTCTTCACGAACGGTTTTCGCACAGCTTTGTCGTACCGGAACCAAAACTCCAGGAACGGACTAGAAACGAGCTAAACATGAGTTTTGGGGCAAACGGGATGACTTGGGTGTTAAGAAAAATTCAAATGCAACTCTTTTCGTACCAAAAGTGGCTAGAACGGTCTTCACGAACGGTTTTCGCACATAGTTTGTCGTACCGGAACCAAACTCCAGGAACGGACTAGAAACGAGCTAAACATGAGTTTTGGGGCAAACGGGATGACTTGGGTGTTAAGAAAATTCAAATGCAACTCTTTTCGTACCAAAAGTGGCTAGAACGGTCTTCACGAACGGTTTTCGCACGCATTGTTTGTCGTACCGGAACCAAAACTCCAGGAACGGACTAGAAACGAGCTAAACATGAGTTTTGGGGCAAACGGGATGACTTGGGTGTTAAGAAAAATTCAAATGCAACTCTTTTCGTACCAAAAGTGGCTAGAACGGTCTTCACGAACGGTTTTCGCATAGTTTGTCGTACCGGAACCAAAACTCCAGAACGGACTAGAAACGAGCTAAACATGAGTTTTGGGGCAAACGGGATGACTTGGGTGTTAAGAAAATTCAAATGCAACTCTTTTCGTACCAAATGTGGCTAGAACTAGAACGGTCTTCACGAACGGTTTTCGCATAGTTTGTCGTACCGGAACCAAAACTCCAGAACGGACTAGAAACGAGCTAAACATGAGTTTTGGGGCAAACGGGATGACTTGGGTGTTAAGAAAAATTCAAATGCAACTCTTTTCGTACCAAAAGTGGCTAGAACGGTCTTCACGAACGGTTTTCGCACGTTTTTGTCGTACCGGAACCAAAACTCCAGGAACGGACTAGAAACGAGCTAAACATGAGTTTTGGGGCAAACGGGATGACTTGGGTGTTAAGAAAATTCAAATGCAACTCTTTTCGTACCAAAAGTGGCTAGAACGGTCTTCACGAACGGTTTTCGCACGTTTGTCGTACCGGAACCAAAACTCCAGAACGGACTAGAAACGAGCTAAACATGAGTTTTGGGGCAAACATGACTTGGGTGTTAAGAAAAATTCAAATGCAACTCTTTTCGTACCAAAAGTGGCTAGAACGGTCTTCACGAACGGTTTTCGCACGCTTTGTCGTACCGGAACCAAAACTCCAGGAACGGACTAGAAACGAGCTAAACATGAGTTTTGGGGCAAACGGGATGACTTGGGTGTTAAGAAAAATTCAAATGCAACTCTTTTCGTACCAAAAGTGGCTAGAACGGTCTTCACGAACGGTTTTCGCAGAGTTTGTCGTACGGAACCAAAACTCCAGGAACGGACTAGAAACGAGCTAAACATGAGTTTTGGGGCAAACGGGATGACTTGGGTGTTAAAAAATTCAAATGCAACTCTTTTCGTACCAAATGTGGCTAGAACGGTCTTCACGAACGGTTTTCGCATAGTTTGTCGTACGGAACCAAAACTCCAGAACGGACTAGAAACGAGCTAAACATGAGTTTTGGGGCAAACGGGATGACTTGGGTGTTAAGAAAAATTCAAATGCAACTCTTTTCGTACCAAAAGTGGCTAGAACGGTCTTCACGAACGGTTTTCGCACGCATAGTTTGTCGTACCGGAACCAAAACTCCAGGAACGGACTAGAAACGAGCTAAACATGAGTTTTGGGGCAAACGGGATGACTTGGGTGTTAAGAAAAATTCAAATGCAACTCTTTTCGTACCAAAAGTGGCTAGAACGGTCTTCACGAACGGTTTTCGCAGTTTGTCGTACCGGAACCAAAACTCCAGAACGGACTAGAAACGAGCTAAACATGAGTTTTGGGGCAAACGGGATGACTTGGGTGTTAAGAAAATTCAAATGCAACTCTTTTCGTACCAAAAGTGGCTAGAACGGTCTTCACGAACGGTTTTCACTAGTTTGTCGTACCGGAACCAAAACTCCAGAACGGACTAGAAACGAGCTAAACATGAGTTTTGGGGCAAACGGGATGACTTGGGTGTTAAGAAAAATTCAAATGCAACTCTTTTCGTACCAAAAGTGGCTAGAACGGTCTTCACGAACGGTTTTCGCATAGTTTGTCGTACCGGAACCAAAACTCCAGAACGGACTAGAAACGAGCTAAACATGAGTTTTGGGGCAAACGGGATGACTTGGGTGTTAAGAAAATTCAAATGCAACTCTTTTCGTACCAAAAGTGGCTAGAACGGTCTTCACGAACGGTTTTCGCGATAGTTTGTCGTACGGAACCAAAACTCCAGGAACGGACTAGAAACGAGCTAAACATGAGTTTTGGGGCAAACGGGATGACTTGGGTGTTAAGAAAATTCAAATGCAACTCTTTTCGTACCAAAAGTGGCTAGAACGGTCTTCACGAACGGTTTTCACATAGTTTGTCGTACCGGAACCAAAACTCCAGGAACGGACTAGAAACGAGCTAAACATGAGTTTTGGGGCAAACGGGATGACTTGGGGTGTTAAAAAATTCAAATGCAACTCTTTTCGTACCAAAATGTGGCTAGAACGGTCTTCACGAACGGGTTTTTCGCATAGTTTGTCGTACCGGAACCAAAACTCCAGAACGGACTAGAAACGAGCTAAACATGAGTTTTGGGGCAAACGGGATGACTTGGGTGTTAAGAAAATTCAAATGCAACTCTTTTCGTACCAAAAGTGGCTAGAACGGTCTTCACGAACGGTTTTCGCACATAGTTTGTCGTACCGGAACCAAAACTCCAGAACGGACTAGAAACGAGCTAAACATGAGTTTTGGGGCAAACGGGATGACTTGGGTGTTAAGAAAATTCAAATGCAACTCTTTTCGTACCAAAAGTGGCTAGAACGGTCTTCACGAACGGTTTTCGCACATAGTTTGTCGTACCGGAACCAAAACTCCAGGAACGGACTAGAAACGAGCTAAACATGAGTTTTGGGGCAAACGGGATGACTTGGGTGTTAAGAAAAATTCAAATGCAACTCTTTTCGTACCAAATGTGGCTAGAACGGTCTTCACGAACGGTTTTCGCACAGTTTGTCGTACCGGAACCAAAACTCCAGAACGGACTAGAAACGAGCTAAACATGAGTTTTGGGGCAAACGGGATGACTTGGGTGTTAAGAAAATTCAAATGCAACTCTTTTCGTACCAAAAGTGGCTAGAACGGTCTTCACGAACGGTTTTCGCATAGTTTGTCGTACCGGAACCAAAACTCCAGAACGGACTAGAAACGAGCTAAACATGAGTTTTGGGGCAAACGGGATGACTTGGGTGTTAAGAAAATTCAAATGCAACTCTTTTCGTACCAAAAGTGGCTAGAACGGTCTTCACGAACGGTTTTCGCACAGTTTGTCGTACCGGAACCAAAACTCCAGGAACGGACTAGAAACGAGCTAAACATGAGTTTTGGGGCAAACGGGATGACTTGGGTGTTAAGAAAAATTCAAATGCAACTCTTTTCGTACCAAAAGTGGCTAGAACGGTCTTCACGAACGGTTTTCGCACAGTTTGTCGTACCGGAACCAAAACTCCAGGAACGGACTAGAAAAGAGCTAAACATGAGTTTTGGGGCAAACGGGATGACTTGGGTGTTAAGAAAAATTCAAATGCAACTCTTTTCGTACAAAAAGTGGCTAGAACGGTCTTCACGAACGGTTTTCGCATAGTTTGTCGTACCGGAACCAAAACTCCAGGAACGGACTAGAAACGAGCTAAACATGAGTTTTGGGGCAAACGGGATGACTTGGGTGTTAAGAAAATTCAAATGCAACTCTTTTCGTACCAAAAGTGGCTAGAACGGTCTTCACGAACGGTTTTCGCATAGTTTGTCGTACCGGAACCAAAACTCCAGGAACGGACTAGAAACGAGCTAAACATGAGTTTTGGGGCAAACGGGATGACTTGGGTGTTAAGAAAATTCAAATGCAACTCTTTTCGTACCAAAAGTGGCTAGAACGGTCTTCACGAACGGTTTTCGCATAGTTTGTCGTACGGAACCAAAACTCCAGAACGGACTAGAAACGAGCTAAACATGAGTTTTGGGGCAAACGGGATGACTTGGGTGTTAAGAAAAAAATTCAAATGCAACTCTTTTCGTACCAAAAGTGGCTAGAACGGTCTTCACGAACGGTTTTCGCACAGTTTGTCGTACCGGAACCAAAACTCCAGAACGGACTAGAAACGAGCTAAACATGAGTTTTGGGGCAAACGGGATGACTTGGGTGTTAAGAAAATTCAAATGCAACTCTTTTCGTACCAAAAGTGGCTAGAACGGTCTTCACGAACGGTTTTCGCATAGTTTGTCGTACCGGAACCAAAACTCCAGAACGGACTAGAAACGAGCTAAACATGAGTTTTGGGGCAAACGGGATGACTTGGGTGTTAAGAAAAATTCAAATGCAACTCTTTTCGTACCAAAAGTGGCTAGAACGGTCTTCACGAACGGTTTTTCGCTTTGTCGTACCGGAACCAAAACTCCAGAACGGACTAGAAACGAGCTAAACATGAGTTTTGGGGCAAACGGGATGACTTGGGTGTTAAGAAAATTCAAATGCAACTCTTTCGTACCAAATGTGGCTAGAACGGTCTTCACGAACGGTTTTCGCACAGTTTGTCGTACCGGAACCAAAACTCCAGGAACGGACTAGAAACGAGCTAAACATGAGTTTTGGGGCAAACGGGATGACTTGGGTGTTAAGAAAAATTCAAATGCAACTCTTTTCGTACCAAAAGTGGCTAGAACGGTCTTCACGAACGGTTTTCGCACAGTTTGTCGTACCGGAACCAAAACTCCAGAACGGACTAGAAACGAGCTAAACATGAGTTTTGGGGCAAACGGGATGACTTGGGTGTTAAGAAAAATTCAAATGCAACTCTTTTCGTACCAAAAGTGGCTAGAACGGTCTTCACGAACGGTTTTTGCAGAGTTTGTCGTACGGAACCAAAACTCCAGGAACGGACTAGAAACGAGCTAAACATGAGTTTTGGGGCAAACGGGATGACTTGGGTGTTAAGAAAATTCAAATGCAACTCTTTTCGTACCAAAAGTGGCTAGAACTAGAACCTTCACGAACGGTTTTCGCATAGTTTGTCGTACCGGAACCAAAACTCCAGAACGGACTAGAAACGAGCTAAACATGAGTTTTGGGGCAAACGGGATGACTTGGGTGTTAAGAAAAACTCAAATGCAACTCTTTTCGTACCAAAAGTACCAAAAGTGGCTAGAACGGTCTTCACGAACGGTTTTCGCATAGTTTGTCGTACCGGAACCAAAACTCCAGGAACGGACTAGAAACGAGCTAAACATGAGTTTTGGGGCAAACGGGATGACTTGGGTGTTAAGAAAAATTCAAATGCAACTCTTTTCGTACCAAATGTGGCTAGAACGGTCTTCACGAACGGTTTTTCACATAGTTTGTCGTACCGGAACCAAAACTCCAGAACGGACTAGAAACGAGCTAAACATGAGTTTTGGGGCAAACGGGATGACTTGGGTGTTAAGAAAAATTCAAATGCAACTCTTTTCGTACCAAAAGTGGCTAGAACGGTCTTCACGAACGGTTTTTGCAGAGTTTGTCGTACGGAACCAAAACTCCAGGAACGGACTAGAAACGAGCTAAACATGAGTTTTGGGGCAAACGGGATGACTTGGGTGTTAAGAAAAATTCAAATGCAACTCTTTTCGTACCAAAAGTGGCTAGAACGGTCTTCACGAACGGTTTTCGCATAGTTTGTCGTACCGGAACCAAAACTCCAGAACGGACTAGAAACGAGCTAAACATGAGTTTTGGGGCAAACGGGATGACTTGGGTGTTAAGAAAATTCAAATGCAACTCTTTTCGTACCAAAAGTGGCTAGAACGGTCTTCACGAACGGTTTTCGCATAGTTTGTCGTACGGAACCAAAACTCCAGAACGGACTAGAAACGAGCTAAACATGAGTTTTGGGGCAAACGGGATGACTTGGGTGTTAAGAAAAATTCAAATGCAACTCTTTTCGTACCAAAAGTGGCTAGAACGGTCTTCACGAACGGTTTTCGCATAGTTTGTCGTACCGGAACCAAAACTCCAGGAACGGACTAGAAACGAGCTAAACATGAGTTTTGGGGCAAACGGGATGACTTGGGTGTTAAGAAAATTCAAATGCAACTCTTTTCGTACCAAAAGTGGCTAGAACGGTCTTCACGAACGGTTTTCGCACGCTTTGTCGTACCGGAACCAAAACTCCAGAACGGACTAGAAACGAGCTAAACATGAGTTTTGGGGCAAACGGGATGACTTGGGTGTTAAGAAAATTCAAATGCAACTCTTTTCGTACCAAAAGTGGCTAGAACGGTCTTCACGAACGGTTTTCGCATAGTTTGTCGTACCGGAACCAAAACTCCAGAACGGACTAGAAACGAGCTAAACATGAGTTTTGGGGCAAACGGGATGACTTGGGTGTTAAGAAAATTCAAATGCAACTCTTTTCGTACCAAAAGTGGCTAGAACGGTCTTCACGAACGGTTTTCGCACAGTTTGTCGTACCGGAACCAAAACTCCAGAACGGACTAGAAACGAGCTAAACATGAGTTTTGGGGCAAACGGGATGACTTGGGTGTTAAGAAAAATTCAAATGCAACTCTTTTCGTACCAAAAGTGGCTAGAACGGTCTTCACGAACGGTTTTCGCACAGTTTGTCGTACCGGAACCAAAACTCCAGAACGGACTAGAAACGAGCTAAACATGAGTTTTGGGGCAAACGGGATGACTTGGGTGTTAAGAAAATTCAAATGCAACTCTTTTCGTACCAAAAGTGGCTAGAACGGTCTTCACGAACGGTTTTCGCATAGTTTGTCGTACCGGAACCAAAACTCCAGAACGGACTAGAAACGAGCTAAACATGAGTTTTGGGGCAAACGGGATGACTTGGGTGTTAAGAAAATTCAAATGCAACTCTTTTCGTACCAAAAGTGGCTAGAACGGTCTTCACGAACGGTTTTCGCATAGTTTGTCGTACCGGAACCAAAACTCCAGGAACGGACTAGAAACGAGCTAAACATGAGTTTTGGGGCAAACGGGATGACTTGGGTGTTAAGAAAAATTCAAATGCAACTCTTTTCGTACCAAAAGTGGCTAGAACGTTCTTCACGAACGGTTTTCGCACAGTTTGTCGTACCGGAACCAAAACTCCAGGAACGGACTAGAAACGAGCTAAACATGAGTTTTGGGGCAAACGGGATGACTTGGGTGTTAAGAAAATTCAAATGCAACTCTTTTCGTACCAAATGTGGCTAGAACGGTCTTCACGAACGGTTTTCGCACGGTTTGTCGTACCGGAACCAAAACTCCAGGAACGGACTAGAAACGAGCTAAACATGAGTTTTGGGGCAAACGGGATGACTTGGGTGTTAAGAAAAATTCAAATGCAACTCTTTTCGTACCAAAAGTGGCTAGAACGGTCTTCACGAACGGTTTTCGCATAGTTTGTCGTACCGGAACCAAAACTCCAGGAACGGACTAGAAACGAGCTAAACATGAGTTTTGGGGCAAACGGGATGACTTGGGTGTTAAAAAATTCAAATGCAACTCTTTTCGTACAAAAGTGGCTAGAACGGTCTTCACGAACGGTTTTCGCATAGTTTGTCGTACCGGAACCAAACTCCAGAACGGACTAGAAACGAGCTAAACATGAGTTTTGGGGCAAACGGGATGACTTGGGTGTTAAGAAAAATTCAAATGCAACTCTTTTCGTACCAAAAGTGGCTAGAACGGTCTTCACGAACGGTTTTCGCATAGTTTGTCGTACCGGAACCAAAAACTCCAGAACGGACTAGAAACGAGCTAAACATGAGTTTTGGGGCAAACGGGATGACTTGGGTGTTAAGAAAATTCAAATGCAACTCTTTTCGTACCAAAAGTGGCTAGAACGGTCTTCACGAACGGTTTTCGCATAGTTTGTCGTACCGGAACCAAAACTCCAGGAACGGACTAGAAACGAGCTAAACATGAGTTTTGGGGCAAACGGGATGACTTGGGTGTTAAGAAAAATTCAAATGCAACTCTTTTCGTACCAAAAGTGGCTAGAACGGTCTTCACAAACGGTTTTCGCATACTTTGTCGTACCGGAACCAAAACTCCAGGAACGGACTAGAAACGAGCTAAACATGAGTTTTGGGGCAAACGGGATGACTTGGGTGTTAAGAAAAATTCAAATGCAACTCTTTTCGTACCAAAAGTGGCTAGAACGGTCTTCACGAACGGTTTTCGCATAGTTTGTCGTACCGGAACCAAAACTCCAGGAACGGACTAGAAACGAGCTAAACATGAGTTTTGGGGCAAACGGGATGACTTGGGTGTTAAGAAAAATTCAAATGCAACTCTTTTCGTACCAAAAGTGGCTAGAACGGTCTTCACGAATGGTTTTCGCATAGCTTTGTCGTACCGGAACCAAAACTCCAGAACGGACTAGAAACGAGCTAAACATGAGTTTTGGGGCAAACGGGATGACTTGGGTGTTAAGAAAATTCAAATGCAACTCTTTTCGTACCAAAAGTGGCTAGAACGGTCTTCACGAACGGTTTTCGCACATAGTTTGTCGTACGGAACCAAACTCCAGGAACGGACTAGAAACGAGCTAAACATGAGTTTTGGGGCAAACGGGATGACTTGGGTGTTAAGAAAAATTCAAATGCAACTCTTTTCGTACCAAATGTGGCTAGAACGGTCTTCACGAACGGTTTTCGCATAGTTTGTCGTACCGGAACCAAAACTCCAGGAACGGACTAGAAACGAGCTAAACATGAGTTTTGGGGCAAACGGGATGACTTGGGTGTTAAGAAAAATTCAAATGCAACTCTTTTCGTACCAAAAGTGGCTAGAACGGTCTTCACGAACGGTTTTCGCACGTTTGTCGTACCGGAACAAAACTCCAGGAACGGACTAGAAACGAGCTAAACATGAGTTTTGGGGCAAACGGGATGACTTGGGTGTTAAGAAAATTCAAATGCAACTCTTTTCGTACCAAAAGTGGCTAGAACGGTCTTCACGAACGGTTTTCGCATAGTTTGTCGTACCGGAACCAAAACTCCAGAACGGACTAGAAACGAGCTAAACATGAGTTTTGGGGCAAACGGGATGACTTGGGTGTTAAGAAAAATTCAAATGCAACTCTTTTCGTACCAAAATGTGGCTAGAACGGTCTTCACGAACGGTTTTCGCACAGCTTTGTCGTACCGGAACCAAAACTCCAGAACGGACTAGAAACGAGCTAAACATGAGTTTTGGGGCAAACGGGATGACTTGGGTGTTAAGAAAATTCAAATGCAACTCTTTTCGTACCAAAAGTGGCTAGAACGGTCTTCACGAACGGTTTTCGCATAGTTTGTCGTACCGGAACCAAAACTCCAGGAACGGACTAGAAACGAGCTAAACATGAGTTTTGGGGCAAACGGGATGACTTGGGTGTTAAGAAAAATTCAAATGCAACTCTTTTCGTACCAAAAGTGGCTAGAACGGTCTTCACGAACGGTTTTCGCACATAGTTTGTCGTACCGGAACCAAAACTCCAGGAACGGACTAGAAACGAGCTAAACATGAGTTTTGGGGCAAACGGGATGACTTGGGTGTTAAGAAAAATTCAAATGCAACTCTTTTCGTACCAAAAGTGGCTAGAACGGTCTTCACGAACGGTTTTCGCACAGTTTGTCGTACCGGAACCAAAACTCCAGAACGGACTAGAAACGAGCTAAACATGAGTTTTGGGGCAAACGGGATGACTTGGGTGTTAAGAAAAATTCAAATGCAACTCTTTTCGTACCAAAAGTGGCTAGAACGGTCTTCACGAACGGTTTTCGCATAGTTTGTCGTACCGGAACCAAAACTCCAGGAACGGACTAGAAACGAGCTAAACATGAGTTTTGGGGCAAACGGGATGACTTGGGTGTTAAGAAAATTCAAATGCAACTCTTTTCGTACCAAATGTGGCTAGAACGGTCTTCACGAACGGTTTTCGCACAGTTTGTCGTACCGGAACCAAAACTCCAGGAACGGACTAGAAACGAGCTAAACATGAGTTTTGGGGCAAACGGGATGACTTGGGTGTTAAGAAAAATTCAAATGCAACTCTTTTCGTACCAAAAGTGGCTAGAACGGTCTTCACGAACGGTTTTCGCACAGTTTGTCGTACCGGAACCAAACTCCAGGAACGGACTAGAAACGAGCTAAACATGAGTTTTGGGGCAAACGGGATGACTTGGGTGTTAAGAAAGATTCAAATGCAACTCTTTTCGTACCAAAAGTGGCTAGAACGGTCTTCACGAACGGTTTTCGCACAGTTTGTCGTACCGGAACCAAAACTCCAGGAACGGACTAGAAACGAGGTAAACATGAGTTTTGGGGCAAACGGGATGACTTGGGTGTTAAGAAAAATTCAAATGCAACTCTTTTCGTACAAAAGGAACGGACTGCAAACGAGCCAAACATGAGTTTTGGGGCAAACGGGATGACTTGGGTGTTAAGAAAAATTCAAATGCAACTCTTTTCGTACCAAATGTGGCTAGAACTGTCTTCACGAACGGTTTTCGCACAGTTTGTCGTACCGGAACCAAAACTCCAGGAACGGACTAGAAACGAGCTAAACATGAGTTTTGGGGCAAACGGGATGACTTGGGTGTTAAGAAAAATTCAAATGCAACTCTTTTCGTACCAAAAGTGGCTAGAACGGTCTTCACGAACGGTTTTCGCATAGTTTGTCGTACCGGAACCAAAACTCCAGAACGGACTAGAAACGAGCTAAACATGAGTTTTGGGGCAAACGGGATGACTTGGGTGTTAAGAAAAATTCAAATGCAACTCTTTTCGTACCAAAAGTGGCTAGAACGGTCTTCACGAACGGTTTTCGCACAGTTTGTCGTACCGGAACCAAAACTCCAGGAACGGACTAGAAACGAGCTAAACATGAGTTTTGGGGCAAACGGGATGACTTGGGTGTTAAGAAAAATTCAAATGCAACTCTTTTCGTACCAAATGTGGCTAGAACTGTCTTCACGAACGGTTTTCGCACAGTTTGTCGTACCGGAACCAAAACTCCAAGAACGGACTAGAAACGAGCTAAACATGAGTTTTGGGGCAAACGGGATGACTTGGGTGTTAAGAAAATTCAAATGCAACTCTTTTCGTACCAAAAGTGGCTAGAACGGTCTTCACGAACGGTTTTCGCATAGTTTGTCGTACCGGAACCAAAACTCCAGAACGGACTAGAAACGAGCTAAACATGAGTTTTGGGGCAAACGGGATGACTTGGGTGTTAAGAAAAATTCAAATGCAACTCTTTTCGTACCAAAAGTGGCTAGAACGGTCTTCACGAACGGTTTTCGCACGTTTGTCGTACGTACCGGAACCAAAACTCCAGGAACGGACTAGAAACGAGCTAAACATGAGTTTTGGGGCAAACGGGATGACTTGGGTGTTAAGAAAAATTCAAATGCAACTCTTTTCGTACCAAAAGTGGCTAGAACGGTCTTCACGAACGGTTTTCGCATAGTTTGTCGTACCGGAACCAAAACTCCAGAACGGACTAGAAACGAGCTAAACATGAGTTTTGGGGCAAACGGGATGACTTGGGTGTTAAGAAAAATTCAAATGCAACTCTTTTCGTACCAAAAGTGGCTAGAACGTCTTCACGAACGGTTTTCGCATAGTTTGTCGTACGGAACCAAAACTCCAGAACGGACTAGAAACGAGCTAAACATGAGTTTTGGGGCAAACGGGATGACTTGGGTGTTAAGAAAATTCAAATGCAACTCTTTTCGTACCAAAATGTGGCTAGAACGGTCTTCACGAACGGTTTTCGCACAGTTTGTCGTACCGGAACCAAAACTCCAGGAACGGACTAGAAACGAGCTAAACATGAGTTTTGGGGCAAACGGGATGACTTGGGTGTTAAGAAAAATTCAAATGCAACTCTTTTCGTACCAAATGTGGCTAGAACGGTCTTCACGAACGGTTTTCGCATAGTTTGTCGTACCGGAACCAAAACTCCAGGAACGGACTAGAAACGAGCTAAACATGAGTTTTGGGGCAAACGGGATGACTTGGGTGTTAAGAAAATTCAAATGCAACTCTTTTCGTACCAAATGTGGCTAGAACGGTCTTCACGAACGGTTTTCGCATAGTTTGTCGTACCGGAACCAAAACTCCAGAACGGACTAGAAACGAGCTAAACATGAGTTTTGGGGCAAACGGGATGACTTGGGTGTTAAGAAAAATTCAAATGCAACTCTTTTCGTACCAAAAGTGGCTAGAACGGTCTTCACGAACGGTTTTCGCATAGTTTGTCGTACCGGAACCAAAACTCCAGGAACGGACTAGAAACGAGCTAAACATGAGTTTTGGGGCAAACGGGATGACTTGGGTGTTAAGAAAAATTCAAATGCAACTCTTTTCGTACCAAATGTGGCTAGAACGGTCTTCACGAACGGTTTTCGCACAGCTTTGTCGTACCGGAACCAAAACTCCAGAACGGACTAGAAACGAGCTAAACATGAGTTTTGGGGCAAACGGGATGACTTGGGTGTTAAGAAAAATTCAAATGCAACTCTTTTCGTACAAAAGTGGCTAGAACGGTCTTCACGAACGGTTTTCGCATAGTTTGTCGTACCGGAACCAAAACTCCAGGAACGGACTAGAAACGAGCTAAACATGAGTTTTGGGGCAAACGGGATGACTTGGGTGTTAAGAAAAATTCAAATGCAACTCTTTTCGTACCAAAAGTGGCTAGAACGGTCTTCACGAACGGTTTTCGCACAGTTTGTCGTACCGGAACCAAAACTCCAGGAACGGACTAGAAACGAGCTAAACATGAGTTTTGGGGCAAACGGGATGACTTGGGTGTTAAGAAAATTCAAATGCAACTCTTTTCGTACCAAATGTGGCTAGAACTGTCTTCACGAATGGTTTTCGCGCACTTTGTCATAGCGGAACCAAAACTCCTGGAACGGACTAGAAACAAGCTAAACATCAGTTTTGGTGCAAACGGGATGACTTGGGTGTTAATAAAAATTCAAATGCAACTCTTTTCGTACCAAAAATGGCTAGAACGGTCTTCACGCATAGTTTGTCGTACCGGAACCAAAACTCCAGGAACGGACTACAAACGAGCTAAACATGAGTTTTGGGGCAAACGGGATGACTTGGGTGTTAAGAAAAATTCAAATGCAACTCTTTTCGTACCAAATGTGGCTAGAACGGTCTTCACGAACGGTTTTCGCACAGTTTGTCGTACCGGAACCAAAACTCCAGGAACGGACTAGAAACGAGCTAAACATGAGTTTTGGGGCAAACGGGATGACTTGGGTGTTAAGAAAAATTCAAATGCAACTCTTTTCGTACCAAAAGTGGCTAGAACGGTCTTCACGAACGGTTTTCGCACAGTTTGTCGTACCGGAACCAAAACTCCAGGAACGGACTAGAAACGAGCTAAACATGAGTTTTGGGGCAAACGGGATGACTTGGGTGTTAAGAAAAACTCAAATGCAACTCTTTTCGTACCAAATATGGCTTGAACTGTCTTCACGAACGGTTTTCGCACAGTTTGTCGTACCGGATCCAAAACTCCAGGAACGGACTAGAAACGAGCTAAACATGAGTTTTGGGGCAAACAGGATGACTTGGGTGTTAAAAAAACTCGAATGCAACTCTTTTCGTACCAAAAGTGGCTAGAACGGTCTTTACGAACGGTTTTCGCACAGTTTGTCGTACCGGAACCAAAACTCCAGGAACGGACTAGAAACGAGCTAAACATGAGTTTTGGGGCAAACGGGATGACTTGGGTGTTAAGAAAATTCAAATGCAACTCTTTTCGTACCAAATGTGGCTAGAACTGTCTTCACGAACGGTTTTCGCACATAGTTTGTCGTACCGGAACCAAAACTCCAGAACGGACTAGAAACGAGCTAAACATGAGTTTTGGGGCAAACGGGATGACTTGGGTGTTAAGAAAAATTCAAATGCAACTCTTTTCGTACCAAAAGTGGCTAGAACGGTCTTCACGAACGGTTTTCGCATAGTTTGTCGTACCGGAACCAAAACTCCAGGAACGGACTAGAAACGAGCTAAACATGAGTTTTGGGGCAAACGGGATGACTTGGGTGTTAAGAAAATTCAAATGCAACTCTTTTCGTACCAAAAGTGGCTAGAACGGTCTTCACGAACGGTTTTCGCTCAGTTTGTCGTACCGGAACCAAAACTCCAGGAACGGACTAGAAACGAGCTAAACATGAGTTTTGGGGCAAACGGGATGACTTGGGTGTTAAGAAAAATTCAAATGCAACTCTTTTCGTACCAAATGTGGCTAGAACGGTCTTCACAAACGGTTTTCGCACACTTTGTCGTACCGGAACCAAAACTCCAAGAACGGACTAGAAACGAGCTAAACATGAGTTTTGGGGCAAACGGGATGACTTGGGTGTTAAGAAAATTCAAATGCAACTCTTTTCGTACCAAAAGTGGCTAGAACGGTCTTCACGAACGGTTTTCGCACAGTTTGTCGTACCGGAACCAAAACTCCAGGAACGGACTAGAAACGAGCTAAACATGAGTTTTGGGGCAAACGGGATGACTTGGGTGTTAAGAAAAATTCAAATGCAACTCTTTTCGTACCAAAAGTGGCTAGAACGGTCTTCACGAACGGTTTTCGCACAGCTTTGTCGTACCGGAACCAAAACTCCAGGAACGGACTAGAAACGAGCTAAACATGAGTTTTGGGGCAAACGGGATGACTTGGGTGTTAAGAAAAATTCAAATGCAACTCTTTTCGTACCAAAAGTGGCTAGAACGGTCTTCACGAACGGTTTTCGCACAGTTTGTCGTACCGGAACCAAAACTCCAGGAACGGACTAGAAACGAGCTAAACATGAGTTTTGGGGCAAACGGGATGACTTGGGTGTTAAGAAAAATTCAAATGCAACTCTTTTCGTACCAAAAGTGGCTAGAACTGTCTTCACGAACGGTTTTCGCATAGTTTGTCGTACCGGAACCAAAACTCCAAGAACGGACTAGAAACGAGCTAAACATGAGTTTTGGGGCAAACGGGATGACTTGGGTGTTAAGAAAAATTCAAATGCAACTCTTTTCGTACCAAATGTGGCTAGAACGGTCTTCACGAACGGTTTTCGCACGCTTTGTCGTACCGGAACCAAAACTCCAGGAACGGACTAGAAACGAGCTAAACATGAGTTTTGGGGCAAACGGGATGACTTGGGTGTTAAGAAAAATTCAAATGCAACTCTTTTCGTACCAAATGTGGCTAGAACGGTCTTCACGAACGGTTTTCGCATAGTTTGTCGTACCGGAACCAAATCTCCAGGAACGGACTAGAAACGAGCTAAACATGAGTTTTGGGGCAAACGGGATGACTTGGGTGTTAAGAAAATTCAAATGCAACTCTTTTCGTACCAAAAGTGGCTAGAACGGTCTTCACGAACGGTTTTCGCATAGTTTGTCGTACCGGAACCAAATCTCCAAGAATGGACTAGAAACGAGCTAAACATGAGTTTTGGGGCAAACGGGATGACTTGGGTGTTAAGAAAAATTCAAATGCAACTCTTTTCGTACCAAAAGTGGCTAGAACGGTCTTCACGAACGGTTTTCACATAGTTTGTCGTACCGGAACCAAACTCCAGGAACGGACTAGAAACGAGCTAAACATGAGTTTTGGGGCAAACGGGATGACTTGGGTGTTAAGAAAAATTCAAATGCAACTCTTTTCGTACCAAAAGTGGCTAGAACGGTCTTCACGAACGGTTTTCGCATAGTTTGTCGTACCGGAACCAAAACTCCAGAACGGACTAGAAACGAGCTAAACATGAGTTTTGGGGCAAACGGGATGACTTGGGTGTTAAGAAAATTCAAATGCAACTCTTTTCGTACCAAAAGTGGCTAGAACGGTCTTCACGAACGGTTTTCGCATAGTTTGTCGTACCGGAACCAAAACTCCAGGAACGGACTAGAAACGAGCTAAACATGAGTTTTGGGGCAAACGGGATGACTTGGGTGTTAAGAAAAATTCAAATGCAACTCTTTTCGTACCAAAAGTGGCTAGAACGGTCTTCACGAACGGTTTTCGCACAGTTTGTCG
>JAENPR010001992.1:0-83196 GCA_018135685.1 Themeda triandra
AACCAACACTCCAGGAACGGACTAGAAACGAGCTAAACATGAGTTTTGGGGCAAACGGGATGACTTGGGTGTTAAGAAAAATTCAAATGCAACTCTTTTCGTACCAAAAGTGGCTAGAACGGTCTTCACGAACGGTTTTCGCACGGTTTGTCGTACCGGAACCAAAACTCTAGGAACGGGCTAGAAACGAGCTAAACATGAGTTTTGGGGCAAACGGGATTGACTTAGGTGTTAAGAAAAATTCAAATGCAACTCTTTTCATACCAAATGTGGCTAGAACTATCTTCATGAATGGTTTTCGCACGGTTTGTCATACCAGAACCAAAACTCCAGGAACGGTCTAGAAACGAGCTAAACATGAGTTTTTGGGCAAACGGGATGACTTGGGTGTTAAGAAAATTCAAATGCAACTCTTTTCGTACCAAAAGTGGCTAGAACGGTCTTCACGAATGGTTTTTGCATACTTTGTCCTACTTGAACCAACACTCCTAGGAACGGGCTAGAAACGCGCTAAACATGAGTTTTGGGGCAAATGGGATGACTTGGGTGTTAAGAAAAATCCAAATGCAACTCTTTTCATGCCAAAAGTGGCTAGAACGGTCTTCACGAACGGTTTTCACACGGTTTGTCGTACGGAACCAATACTCTAGGAACGGGCTAGAAACGAGCTAAACATGAGTTTTGGGGCAAACGGGATGACTTGGGTGTTAAGAAATATTCAAATGCAACTCTTTTCATACCAAATGTGCTAGAACGGTCTTCACGAACGGTTTTCGCACGGTTTGTCATACCGGAACCAAAACTCTAGGAATGGTCTAGAAATGATCTAAACATGAGTTTTTGGGAAAGCGGGATGACTTGGGTGTTAAGAAAAATTCAAATGCAACTCTTTTCGTACCAAAAGTGGCTAGAACGGTCTTCACGAACGTTTTTCGCACAGTTTGTCGTACCGGAACCAAAACTCTAGGAACGGCCTAGAAACAAGCTAAACATGAGTTTTTGGGCAAACGGGATGACTTGGGTGTTAAGAAAAATTCAAATGCAACTCTTTTCGTACCAAAAGTGGCTAGAACGGTCTTCATGAATGGTTTTCGCATAGTTTGTCCTACTTGAACCAACACTCCAGGAACGGGCTAGAAACGCGCTAAACATGAGTTTTGGGGCAAACGGGATGACTTGGGTGTTGAGAAAAATTCAACTGCAACTCTTTTCATACCAAAAGTGGCTAGAACGGTTTTCACAAACGGTTTTCTCACAGTTTGTCGTACCGGAACCAAAACTCCAGGAACGGACTAGAAACACGCTAAACATGAGTTTTGGGGCAAACGGGATGACTTGGGTGTTAAGAAATATTCAAATGCAACTCTTTTCGTACCAAAAGTGGCTAGAACGGTCTTCACGAACGGTTTTTGCAGAGTTTGTCATACGAGAACCAAAACTCTAGGAACGGACTAGAAACGAGCTAAACATGAGTTTTTGGGCAAACGGGATGACTTGGGTGTTAAGAAATATTCAAATGCAACTCTTTTCGTACCAAAAGTGGCTAGAACGGTCTTCACGAACGGTTTTTCGCACAGTTTGTCGTACCGGAACCAAAACTCTAGGAACGGGCTAGAAACAAGCTAAACATGAGTTTTGGGGCAAACGGGATGACTTGGGTGTTAAGAAAAATTCAAATGCAACTCTTTTCGTACCAAAAGTGGCTAGAACGGTCTTCATGAATGGTTTTCGCATAGTTTGTCCTACTTGAACCAACAATCCAGGAACGGGCTAGAAACGCGCTAAACATGAGTTTTGGGGCAAACGGGATGACTTGGGTGTTAAGAAAAATTCAAATGCAACTCTTTTCATACCAAAAGTGGCTAGAACGGTTTTCACAAACGGTTTTCTCACAGTTTGTCGTACCGGAACCAAAACTCCAGGAACGGACTAGAAACACGCTAAACATGAGTTTTGGGGCAAACGGGATGACTTGGGTGTTAAGAAATATTCAAATGCAACTCTTTTCGTACCAAAATTGGCTAGACCGGTCTTCACGAACGGTTTTCGCACAGTTTGTCATACCGGAACCAACACTCCAGGAACGGACTAGAAATGAGCTAAACATGAGTTTTGGGGCAAACGGGATGACTTGGGTGTTAAGAAATATTCAAATGCAACTCTTTTCGTACCAAAAGTGGCTAGAACGGTCTTCACGAACGGTTTTCGCATAGTTTGTCATACCGGAACCAACACTCCAGGAATGGGCTAGAAACGCGCTAAATATGAGTTTTGGGGCAAACGGAATGACTTGGGTGTTGAGAAAAATTCAAATGCAACTCTTTTCGTACCAAAATTGGCTAGAACGGTCTTCACGAATGGTTTACGCATAGTTTGTCCAACTTGAACCAACACTCCAGGAACGGACTAGAAACGAGCTAAACATGAGTTTTGGGGCAAACGGGATGACTTGGGTGTTAAGAAAATTCAAATGCAACTCTTTTCGTACCAAAAGTGGCTAGAACGGTCTTCACGAACGGTTTTCGCACGGTTTGTCGTACCGGAACCAAAACTCTAGGAACGGGCTAGAAACGAGCTAAACATGAGTTTTGGGGCAAACGGGATTGACTTAGGTGTTAAGAAAAATTCAAATGCAACTCTTTTCATACCAAATGTGGCTAGAACTATCTTCATGAATGGTTTTCGCACGGTTTGTCATACCAGAACCAAAACTCCAGGAAACAGTCTAGAAACGAGCTAAACATGAGTTTTTGGGCAAACGGGATGACTTGGGTGTTAAGAAAATTCAAATGCAACTCTTTTCGTACCAAAAGTGGCTAGAACGGTCTTCACGAATGGTTTTTGCATACTTTGTCCTACTTGAACCAACACTCCAGAAACGGGCTAGAAACGAGCTAAACATGAGTTTTGGGGCAAACGGGATGACTTGGGTGTTAAGAAAAATCCAAATGCAACTCTTTTCATGCCAAAAGTGGCTAGAACGGTCTTCACGAACGGTTTTCACACAGTTTGCCGTACAGGAACCAATACTCTAGGAACGGGCTAGAAACGAGCTAAACATGAGTTTTGGGGCAAACGGGATGACTTGGGTGTTAAGAAATATTCAAATGCAACTCTTTTCATACCAAATGTGGCTAGAACTGTCTTCACGAACAGTTTTCGCACGGTTTGTCATACCGGAACCAAAACTCCAGGAATGGTCTAGAAATGATCTAAACATGAGTTTTTGGGCAAGCGGGATGACTTGGGTGTTAAGAAAAATTCAAATGCAACTCTTTTCGTACCAAAAGTGGCTAGAACGGTCTTCACGAACGGTTTTCGCATAGTTTGTCGTACGGAACCAAAACTCTAGGAACGGGCTAGAAACAAGCTAAACATGAGTTTTGGGGCAAACGGGATGACTTGGGTGTTAAGAAAAATTCAAATGCAACTCTTTTCGTACCAAAAGTGGCTAGAACGGTCTTCATGAATGGTTTTCGCATAGTTTGTCCTACTTGAACCAAAACTCCAGGAACGGGCTAGAAACGCGCTAAACATGAGTTTTGGGGCAAACGGGATGACTTGGGTGTTGAGAAAAATTCAAATGCAACTCTTTTCATACCAAAAGTGGCTAGAACGGTTTTCACGAACGGTTTTCTCACGGTTTGTCACGGTTACCGGAACCAAAACTCCAGGAACGGACTAGAAACAGCTAAACATGAGTTTTGGGGCAAACGGGATGACTTGGGTGTTAAGAAATATTCAAATGCAACTCTTTTCGTACCAAAAGTGGCTAGAACGGTCTTCACGAACGGTTTTCGCATAGTTTGTCATACCGGAACCAACACTCCAGGAATGGGCTAGAAACGCGCTAAACATGAGTTTTGGGGCAAACGGGATGACTTGGGTGTTAAGAAATATTCAAATGCAACTCTTTTCGTACCAAAAGTGGCTAGAACGGTCTTCACGAATGGTTTTCGCACAGTTTGTCGTAACGGAACCAAAACTCTGGGAACGCACTAGAAACGAGCTAAACATGAGTTTTGGGGCAAACGGGATGACTTGGGTGTTAAGAAAAATTCAAATGCAACTCTTTTCGTACCAAAAGTGGCTAGAACGGTCTTCACGAACGGTTTTCGCACAGTTTGTCGTACCGGAACCAAAACTCTAGGAACGGGCTAGAAACGAGCTAAACATGAGTTTTGGGGCAAACGGGATGACTTGGGTGTTAAGAAAAATTCAAATGCAACTCTTTTCATACCAAATGTGGCTAGAACTATCTTCATGAATGGTTTTCGCACGGTTTGTCATACCAGAACCAAAACTCCAGGAACGGTCTAGAAACGAGCTAAACATGAGTTTTTGGGCAAACGGGATGACTTGGGTGTTAAGAAAAATTCAAATGCAACTCTTTTCGTACCAAAAGTGGCTAGAACGGTCTTCACGAATGGTTTTTGCATAGTTTGTCCTACTTGAACCAACACTCCAGGAACGGGCTAGAAACGCGCTAAACATGAGTTTTGGGGCAAATGGGATGACTTGGGTGTTAAGAAAAATTCAAATGCAACTCTTTTCATGCCAAAAGTGGCTAGAACGGTCTTCACGAACGGTTTTCACACAGTTTGTCGTACGGAACCAAAACTCTAGGAACGGGCTAGAAACGAGCTAAACATGAGTTTTGGGGCAAACGGGATGACTTGGGTGTTAAGAAATATTCAAATGCAACTCTTTTCATACCAAATGTGGCTAGAACGGTCTTCACGAACGGTTTTCGCACGGTTTGTCATACCGGAACCAAAACTCCAGGAATGGTCTAGAAATGAGCTAAACATGAGTTTTTGGGCAAACGGGATGACTTGGGTGTTAAGAAAATTCAAATGCAACTCTTTTCGTACCAAAAGTGGCTAGAACGGTCTTCACGAACGTTTTCGCACAGTTTGTCGTACCGGAACCAAAACTCTAGGAACGGGCTAGAAACAAGCTAAACATGAGTTTTGGGGCAAACGGGATGACTTGGGTGTTAAGAAAAATTCAAATGCAACTCTTTTCGTACCAAAAGTGGCTAGAACGGTCTTCATGAATGGTTTTCGCATAGTTTGTCCTACTTGAACCAACACTCCAGGAACGGGCTAGAAACGAGCTAAACATGAGTTTTGGGGCAAACGGGATGACTTGGGTGTTAAGAAAAATTCAAATGCAACTCTTTTCATACCAAAAGTGGCTAGAACGGTTTTCACAAACGGTTTTCTCACAGTTTGTCGTACCGGAACCAAAACTCCAGGAACGGACTAGAAACACGCTAAACATGAGTTTTGGGGCAAACGGGATGACTTGGGTGTTAAGAAATATTCAAATGCAACTCTTTTCGTACCAAATGTGGCTAGAACAGTCTTCATGAATGGTTTTCGCACGGTTTGTCATACCGGAGCCAAAACTAGGAACGGACTAGAAACGAGCTAAACATGAGTTTTGGGGCAAACGGGATGACTTGGGTGTTAAGAAATATTCAAATGCAACTCTTTTCGTACCAAAAGTGGCTAGAACGGTCTTCACGAATGGTTTTCGCATAGTTTGTCCTACTTGAACCAACACTCCAGGAACGGGCTAGAAACGCGCTAAACATGAGTTTTGGGGCAAACGGGATGACTTGGGTGTTAAGAAAATTCAAATGCAACTCTTTTCGTACCAAAAGTGGCTAGAACGGTCTTCACGAACGGTTTTCGCACGGTTTGTCGTACCGGAACCAAAACTCTAGGAACGGACTAGAAACGAGCTAAACATGAGTTTTGGGGCAAACGGGATGACTTGGGTGTTAAGAAATATTCAAATGCAACTCTTTTCATACCAAATGTGGCTAGAACGGTCTTCACGAACGGTTTTCGCACGGTTTGTCATACCGGAACCAAAACTCTAGGAATGGTCTAGAAATGAGCTAAACATGAGTTTTTGGGCAAACGGGATGACTTGGGTGTTAAGAAAATTCAAATGCAAC
This sequence comes from Themeda triandra, assembly GCA_018135685.1. Taxonomy (NCBI): domain Eukaryota; kingdom Viridiplantae; phylum Streptophyta; class Magnoliopsida; order Poales; family Poaceae; genus Themeda; species Themeda triandra. Next base: position 5,972 of record JAENPR010001992.1, read on the forward strand.
TCTTTTCGTACCAAAAGTGGCTAGAACGGTCTTCACGAACGGTTTTCGCACGGTTTGTCATACGGAACCAAAACTCTAGGAACGGGCTAGAAACAAGCTAAACATGAGTTTTGGGGCAAACGGGATGACTTGGGTGTTAAGAAAAATTCAAATGCAACTCTTTTCGTACCAAAAGTGGCTAGAACGGTCTTCATGAATGGTTTTCGCATAGTTTGTCCTACTTGAACCAACACTCCAGGAACGGGCTAGAAACGAGCTAAACATGAGTTTTGGGGCAAACGGGATGACTTGGGTGTTAAGAAAAATTCAAATGCAACTCTTTTCATACCAAAAGTGGCTAGAACGGTCTTCACGAACGGTTTTTTCGCATAGTTTGTCCTACTTGAACCAAAACTCCAGGAACGGACTAGAAACACGCTAAACATGAGTTTTGGGGCAAACGGGATGACTTGGGTGTTAAGAAAATTCAAATGCAACTCTTTTCGTACCAAAAGTGGCTAGAACGGTCTTCACGAACGGTTTTCACAGTTTGTCGTACCGGAACCAAAACTCTAGGAACGGACTAGAAACGAGCTAAACATGAGTTTTGGGGCAAACGGGATGACTTGGGTGTTAAGAAATATTCAAATGCAACTCTTTTCGTACCAAAAGTGGCTAGAACGGTCTTCACGAACGGTTTTCGCACGGTTTGTCATACCGGAACCAAAACTCCAGGAACGGACTAGAAATGAGCTAAACATGAGTTTTGGGGCAAACGGGATGACTTGGGTGTTAAGAAATATTCAAATGCAACTCTTTTCATACCAAATGTGCCTAGAACTGTCTTCACGAACAGTTTTCGCACGGTTTGTCATACCGGAACCAAAACTCCAGGAATGGTCTAGAAACGATCTAAACATGAGTTTTTGGGCAAGCGGGATGACTTGGGTGTTAAGAAAAATTCAAATGCAACTCTTTTCGTACCAAAAGTGGCTAGAACGGTCTTCACGAATGGTTTTTGCATAGTTTGTCCTACTTGAACCAACACTCCAGAAACGGGCTAGAAACGCGCTAAACATGAGTTTTGGGGCAAATGGGATGACTTGGGTGTTAAGAAAAATCCAAATGCAACTCTTTTCATGCCAAAAGTGGCTAGAACGGTCTTCACGAACGGTTTTCACGGTTTGCCGTACAGGAACCAATACTCTAGGAACGGGCTAGAAACGAGCTAAACATGAGTTTTGGGGCAAACGGGATGACTTGGGTGTTAAGAAATATTCAAATGCAACTCTTTTCATACCAAATGTGCCTAGAACTGTCTTCACGAACAGTTTTCGCACGGTTTGTCATACCGGAACCAAAACTCCAGGAATGGTCTAGAAATGATCTAAACATGAGTTTTTGGGCAAGCGGGATGACTTGGGTGTTAAGAAAAATTCAAATGCAACTCTTTTCGTACCAAAAGTGGCTAGAACGGTCTTCACGAACGTTTTTCGCACAGTTTGTCGTACCGGAACCAAAACTCTAGGAACGGGCTAGAAACAAGCTAAACATGAGTTTTGGGGCAAACGGGATGACTTGGGTGTTAAGAAAAATTCAAATGCAACTCTTTTCGTACCAAAAGTGGCTAGAACGGTCTTCATGAATGGTTTTCGCATAGTTTGTCCTACTTGAACCAACAATCCAGGAACGGGCTAGAAACGCGCTAAACATGAGTTTTGGGGCAAACAGAATGACTTGGGTGTTGAGAAAAATTCAAATGCAACTCTTTTCATACCAAAAGTGGCTAGAACGGTCTTCACAAACGGTTTTCGCACAGTTTGTCGTACCGGAACCAAAACTCCAGGAACGGACTAGAAACACGCTAAACATGAGTTTTGGGGCAAACGGGATGACTTGGGTGTTAAGAAATATTCAAATGCAACTCTTTTCGTACCAAAATTGGCTAGACCGGTCTTCACGAACGGTTTTCGCACGTTTGTCATACCGGAACCAACACTCCAGGAACGGACTAGAAATGAGCTAAACATGAGTTTTGGGGCAAACGGGATGACTTGGGTGTTAAGAAATATTCAAATGCAACTCTTTTCGTACCAAAAGTGGCTAGAACGGTCTTCACGAACGGTTTTCGCATAGTTTGTCATACCGGAACCAACACTCCAGGAATGGGCTAGAAACGCGCTAAATATGAGTTTTGGGGCAAACGGAATGACTTGGGTGTTGAGAAAATTCAAATGCAACTCTTTTCGTACCAAAATTGGCTAGAACGGTCTTCACGAATTTCTACGCATAGTTTGTCCAACTTGAACCAACACTCCAGGAACGGACTAGAAACGAGCTAAACATGAGTTTTGGGGCAAACGGGATGACTTGGGTGTTAAGAAAAATTCAAATGCAACTCTTTTCGTACCAAAAGTGGCTAGAACGGTCTTCACGAACGGTTTTCGCACAGTTTGCCGTACCGGAACCAAAACTCTAGGAACGGGCTAGAAACGAGCTAAACATGAGTTTTGGGGCAAACGGGATTGCTTAGGTGTTAAGAAAAATTCAAATGCAACTCTTTTCATACCAAATGTGGCTAGAACTATCTTCATGAATGGTTTTCGCACGGTTTGTCATACCAGAACCAAAACTCCAGGAACGGTCTAGAAACGAGCTAAACATGAGTTTTTGGGCAAACGGGATGACTTGGGTGTTAAGAAAAATTCAAATGCAACTCTTTTCGTACCAAAAGTGGCTAGAACGGTCTTCACGAATGGTTTTTGCATAGTTTGTCCTACTTGAACCAACACTCCAGAAACGGGCTAGAAACGCACTAAACATGAGTTTTTGGGGCAAATGGGATGACTTGGGTGTTAAGAAAAATCCAAATGCAACTCTTTTCATGCCAAAAGTGGCTAGAACGGTCTTCACGAACGGTTTTCACACAGTTTGCCGTACAGGAACCAATACTCTAGGAACGGGCTAGAAACGAGCTAAACATGAGTTTTGGGGCAAACGGGATGACTTGGGTGTTAAGAAATATTCAAATGCAACTCTTTTCATACCAAATGTGCCTAGAACTGTCTTCACGAATAGTTTTCGCACGGTTTGTCATACCGGAACCAAAACTCCAGGAATGGTCTAGAAATGATCTAAACATGAGTTTTTGGGCAAACGGGATGACTTGGGTGTTAAGAAAAATTCAAATGCAACTCTTTTCGTACCAAAAGTGGCTAGAACGGTCTTCACGAACGTTTTTCGCACACTTTGTCGTACCGGAACCAAAACTCCAGGAACGGGCTAGAAACAAGCTAAACATGACTTTTGGGGCAAACGGGATGACTTGGGTGTTAAGAAAAATTCAAATGCAACTCTTCTCATACCAAATGTGGCTAGAACGGTCTTCATGAATGGTTTTCGCATAGTTTGTCCTACTTGAACCAACACTCCAGGAACGGGCTAGAAACGCGCTAAACATGAGTTTTGGGGCAAACGGAATGACTTGGGTGTTGAGAAAAATTCAACTGCAACTCTTTTCATACCAAAAGTGGCTAGAACGGTTTTCACAAACGGTTTTCTCACAGTTTGTCGTACCGGAACCAAAACTCCAGGAACGGACTAGAAACACGCTAAACATGAGTTTTGGGGCAAACGGGATGACTTGGGTGTTAAGAAATATTCAAATGCAACTCTTTTCGTACCAAAATTGGCTAGACCGGTCTTCACGAACGGTTTTCGCACAGTTTGTCATACCGGAACCAACACTCCAGGAACGGACTAGAAATGAGCTAAACATGAGTTTTGGGGCAAACGGGATGACTTGGGTGTTAAGAAATATTCAAATGCAACTCTTTTCGTACCAAAAGTGGCTAGAACGGTCTTCACGAACGGTTTTCGCATAGTTTGTCATACCGGAACCAACACTCCAGGAATGGGCTAGAAACGCGCTAAATATGAGTTTTGGGGCAAACGGAATGACTTGGGTGTTGAGAAAAATTCAAATGCAACTCTTTTCGTACCAAAATTGGCTAGAACGGTCTTCACGAATGGTTTACGCATAGTTTGTCCAACTTGAACCAACACTCCAGGAACGGACTAGAAACGAGCTAAACATGAGTTTTGGGGCAAACGGGATGACTTGGGTGTTAAGAAAATTCAAATGCAACTCTTTTCGTACCAAAAGTGGCTAGAACGGTCTTCACGAACGGTTTTCGCACGGTTGTCGTACCGGAACCAAAACTCTAGGAACGGGCTAGAAACGAGCTAAACATGAGTTTTGGGGCAAACGGGATTGACTTAGGTGTTAAGAAAAATTCAAATGCAACTCTTTTCATACCAAATGTGGCTAGAACTATCTTCATGAATGGTTTTCGCACGGTTTGTCATACCAGAACCAAAACTCCAGGAACGGGTCTAGAAACGAGCTAAACATGAGTTTTTGGGCAAACGGGATGACTTGGGTGTTAAGAAAAATTCAAATGCAACTCTTTTCGTACCAAAAGTGGCTAGAACGGTCTTCACGAATGGTTTTTGCATAGTTTGTCCTACTTGAACCAACACTCCAGAACGGGCTAGAAACGCGCTAAACATGAGTTTTGGGGCAAATGGGATGACTTGGGTGTTAAGAAAAATCCAAATGCAACTCTTTTCATGCCAAAAGTGGCTAGAACGGTCTTCACGAACGGTTTTTCACAGTTTGCCGTACAGGAACCAATACTCTAGGAACGGGCTAGAAACGAGCTAAACATGAGTTTTGGGGCAAACGGGATGACTTGGGTGTTAAGAAATATTCAAATGCAACTCTTTTCATACCAAATGTGCCTAGAACATGAGTCTTCACGAATAGTTTTCGCACGGTTTGTCATACCGGAACCAAAACTCCGGGAATGGTCTAGAAATGATCTAAACATGAGTTTTTGGGCAAGCGGGATGACTTGGGTGTTAAGAAAATTCAAATGCAACTCTTTTCGTACCAAAAGTGGCTAGAACGGTCTTCACGAACGTTTTTCGCACAGTTTGTCGTACCGGAACCAAAACTCTAGGAACGGGCTAGAAACAAGCTAAACATGAGTTTTGGGGCAAACGGGATGACTTGGGTGTTAAGAAAATTCAAATGCAACTCTTTTCGTACCAAAAGTGGCTAGAACGGTCTTCATGAATGGTTTTCGCATAGTTTGTCCTACTTGAACCAACAATCCAGGAACGGGCTAGAAACGCGCTAAACATGAGTTTTGGGGCAAACAGAATGACTTGGGTGTTGAGAAAAATTCAACTGCAACTCTTTTCATACCAAAAGTGGCTAGAACGGTTTTCACAAACGGTTTTCTCACAGTTTGTCGTACCGGAACCAAAACTCCAGGAACGGACTAGAAACACGCTAAACATGAGTTTTGGGGCAAACGGGATGACTTGGGTGTTAAGAAATATTCAAATGCAACTCTTTTCGTACCAAAATTGGCTAGACCGGTCTTCACGAACGGTTTTCGCATAGTTTGTCATACCGGAACCAACACTCCAGGAACGGACTAGAAATGAGCTAAACATGAGTTTTGGGGCAAACGGGATGACTTGGGTGTTAAGAAATATTCAAATGCAACTCTTTTCGTACCAAAAGTGGCTAGAACGGTCTTCACGAACGGTTTTCGCATAGTTTGTCGTACCGGAACCAACACTCCAGGAATGGGCTAGAAACGCGCTAAATATGAGTTTTGGGGCAAACGGAATGACTTGGGTGTTGAGAAAAATTCAAATGCAACTCTTTTCGTACCAAAATTGGCTAGAACGGTCTTCACGAATGGTCTACGCATAGTTTGTCCAACTTGAACCAACACTCCAGGAACGGACTAGAAACGAGCTAAACATGAGTTTTGGGGCAAACGGGATGACTTGGGTGTTAAGAAAAATTCAAATGCAACTCTTTTCGTACCAAAAGTGGCTAGAACGGTCTTCACGAACGGTTTTCGCACAGTTTGCCGTACCGGAACCAAAACTCTAGGAACGGGCTAGAAACGAGCTAAACATGAGTTTTGGGGCAAACGGGATTGCTTAGGTGTTAAGAAAAATTCAAATGCAACTCTTTTCATACCAAATGTGGCTAGAACTATCTTCATGAATGGTTTTCGCACGGTTTGTCATACCAGAACCAAAACTCCAGGAACAGTCTAGAAACGAGCTAAACATGAGTTTTTGGGCAAACGGGATGACTTGGGTGTTAAGAAAAATTCAAATGCAACTCTTTTCGTACCAAAAGTGGCTAGAACGGTCTTCACGAATGGTTTTTGCATACTTTGTCCTACTTGAACCAACACTCCAGAAACGGGCTAGAAACGCGCTAAACATGAGTTTTTGGGGCAAATGGGATGACTTGGGTGTTAAGAAAAATCCAAATGCAACTCTTTTCATGCCAAAAGTGGCTAGAACGGTCTTCACGAACGGTTTTCACACGGTTTGCCGTACAGGAACCAATACTCTAGGAACGGGCTAGAAACGAGCTAAACATGAGTTTTGGGGCAAACGGGATGACTTGGGTGTTAAGAAATATTCAAATGCAACTCTTTTCATACCAAATGTGCCTAGAACTGTCTTCACGAACGGTTTTCGCACGGTTTGTCATACCGGAACCAAAACTCCAGGAATGGTCTAGAAATGATCTAAACATGAGTTTTTGGGCAAGCGGGATGACTTGGGTGTTAAGAAAAATTCAAATGCAACTCTTTTCGTACCAAAAGTGGCTAGAACGGTCTTCACGAACGTTTTTCGCACGTTTGTCGTACCGGAACCAAAACTCTAGGAACGGGCTAGAAACAAGCTAAACATGAGTTTTGGGGCAAACGGGATGACTTGGGTGTTAAGAAAAATTCAAATGCAACTCTTTTCGTACCAAAAGTGGCTAGAACGGTCTTCATGAATGGTTTTCGCATAGTTTGTCCTACTTGAACCAACAATCCAGGAACGGGCTAGAAACGCGCTAAACATGAGTTTTGGGGCAAACGGGAATGACTTGGGTGTTGAGAAAAATTCAATGCAACTCTTTTCATACCAAAAGTGGCTAGAACGGTTTTCACAAACGGTTTTCTCACAGTTTGTCGTACCGGAACCAAAACTCCAGGAACGGACTAGAAACACGCTAAACATGAGTTTTGGGGCAAACGGGATGACTTGGGTGTTAAGAAATATTCAAATGCAACTCTTTTCGTACCAAAATTGGCTAGACCGGTCTTCACGAACGGTTTTCGCACAGTTTGTCATACCGGAACCAACACTCCAGGAACAGACTAGAAATGAGCTAAACATGAGTTTTGGGGCAAACGGGATGACTTGGGTGTTAAGAAATATTCAAATGCAACTCTTTTCGTACCAAAAGTGGCTAGAACGGTCTTCACGAACGGTTTTCGCATAGTTTGTCATACCGGAACCAACACTCCAGGAATGGGCTAGAAACGAGCTAAACATGAGTTTTGGGGCAAACGGAATGACTTGGGTGTTGAGAAAATTCAAATGCAACTCTTTTCGTACCAAAATTGGCTAGAACGGTCTTCACGAATGGTCTACGCATAGTTTGTCCAACTTGAACCAACACTCCAGGAACGGACTAGAAACGAGCTAAACATGAGTTTTGGGGCAAACGGGATGACTTGGGTGTTAAGAAAAATTCAAATGCAACTCTTTTCGTACCAAAAGTGGCTAGAACGGTCTTCACGAACGGTTTTCGCACGGTTTGTCGTACCGGAACCAAAACTCTAGGAACGGGCTAGAAACGAGCTAAACATGAGTTTTGGGGCAAACGGGATTGCTTAGGTGTTAAGAAAAATTCAAATGCAACTCTTTTCATACCAAATGTGGCTAGAACTATCTTCATGAATGGTTTTCGCACGGTTTGTCATACCAGAACCAAAACTCCAGGAACGGTCTAGAAACGAGCTAAACATGAGTTTTTGGGCAAACGGGATGACTTGGGTGTTAAGAAAAATTCAAATGCAACTCTTTTCGTACCAAAAGTGGCTAGAACGGTCTTCACGAATGGTTTTTGCATAGTTTGTCCTACTTGAACCAACACTCCAGGAACGGGCTAGAAACGCGCTAAACATGAGTTTTGGGGCAAATGGGATGACTTGGGTGTTAAGAAAAATCCAAATGCAACTCTTTTCATGCCAAAAGTGGCTAGAACGGTCTTCACGAACGGTTTTCACACAGTTTGCCGTACAGGAACCAATACTCTAGGAACGGGCTAGAAACGAGCTAAACATGAGTTTTGGGGCAAACGGGATGACTTGGGTGTTAAGAAATATTCAAATGCAACTCTTTTCATACCAAATGTGCCTAGAACTGTCTTCACGAAACGGTTTTCGCACGGTTTGTCATACCGGAACCAAAACTCCAGGAATGGTCTAGAAATGATCTAAACATGAGTTTTTGGGCAAGCGGGATGACTTGGGTGTTAAGAAAAATTCAAATGCAACTCTTTTCGTACCAAAAGTGGCTAGAACGGTCTTCACGAACGTTTTTCGCACAGTTTGTCGTACCGGAACCAAAACTCTAGGAACGGGCTAGAAACAAGCTAAACATGAGTTTTGGGGCAAACGGGATGACTTGGGTGTTAAGAAAAATTCAAATGCAACTCTTTTCGTACCAAAAGTGGCTAGAACGGTCTTCATGAATGGTTTTCGCATAGTTTGTCCTACTTGAACCAACAATCCAGGAACGGGCTAGAAACGCGCTAAACATGAGTTTTGGGGCAAACGGAATGACTTGGGTGTTGAGAAAAATTCAACTGCAACTCTTTTCATACCAAAAGTGGCTAGAACGGTTTTCACAAACGGTTTTCTCACAGTTTGTCGTACCGGAACCAAAACTCCAGGAACGGACTAGAAACACGCTAAACATGAGTTTTGGGGCAAACGGGATGACTTGGGTGTTAAGAAATATTCAAATGCAACTCTTTTCGTACCAAAATTGGCTAGACCGGTCTTCACGAACGGTTTTCGCATAGTTTGTCATACCGGAACCAACACTCAGGAACGGACTAGAAATGAGCTAAACATGAGTTTTGGGGCAAACGGGATGACTTGGGTGTTAAGAAATATTCAAATGCAACTCTTTTCGTACCAAAAGTGGCTAGAACGGTCTTCACGAACGGTTTTCGCATAGTTTGTCGTACCGGAACCAAAACTCTAGGAATGGGCTAGAAACGCGCTAAACATGAGTTTTGGGGCAAACGGGATGACTTGGGTGTTGAGAAAAATTCAAATGCAACTCTTTTCGTACCAAAATTGGCTAGAACGGTCTTCACGAATGGTTTCTACGCATAGTTTGTCCAACTTGAACCAACACTCCAGGAACGGACTAGAAACGAGCTAAACATGAGTTTTGGGGCAAACGGGATGACTTGGGTGTTAAGAAAATTCAAATGCAACTCTTTTCGTACCAAAAGTGGCTAGAACGGTCTTCACGAACGGTTTTCGCACAGTTTGTCGTACCGGAACCAAAACTCTAGGAACGGGCTAGAAACGAGCTAAACATGAGTTTTGGGGCAAACGGGATGACTTGGGTGTTAAGAAAAATTCAAATGCAACTCTTTTCATACCAAATGTGGCTAGAAACTATCTTCATGAATGGTTTTCGCACGGTTTGTCATACCAGAACCAAAACTCCAGGAACGGTCTAGAAACGAGCTAAACATGAGTTTTTGGGCAAACGGGATGACTTGGGTGTTAAGAAAAATTCAAATGCAACTCTTTTCGTACCAAAAGTGGCTAGAACGGTCTTCACGAATGGTTTTTGCATAGTTTGTCCTACTTGAACCAACACACCAGGAACGGGCTAGAAACGCGCTAAACATGAGTTTTGGGGCCAATGGGATGACTTGGGTGTTAAGAAAAATCCAAATGCAACTCTTTTCGTGCCAAAAGTGGCTAGAACGGTCTTCACGAACAGTTTTCACACAGTTTGCCGTACAGGAACCAATACTCTAGGAACGGGCTAGAAACGAGCTAAACATGAGTTTTGGGGCAAACGGGATGACTTGGGTGTTAAGAAATATTCAAATGCAACTCTTTTCATACCAAATGTGCCTAGAACGGTCTTCACGAACGGTTTTCCACGGTTTGTCATACCGGAACCAAAACTCCAGGAACGGTCTAGAAATGATCTAAACATGAGTTTTTGGGCAAACGGGATGACTTGGGTGTTAAGAAAAATTCAAATGCAACTCTTTTCGTACCAAAAGTGGCTAGAACGGTCTTCACGAACGTTTTTCGGTTTTCGCTCGCACTTGTCGTACCGGAACCAAAACTCTAGGAACGGGCTAGAAACAAGCTAAACATGAGTTTTGGGGCAAACGGGATGACTTGGGTGTTAAGAAAAATTCAAATGCAACTCTTTTCGTACCAAAAGTGGCTAGAACGGTCTTCATGAATGGTTTTCGCATAGTTTGTCCTACTTGAACCAACAATCCAGGAACGGGCTAGAAACGCGCTAAACATGAGTTTTGGGGCAAACGGGATGACTTGGGTGTTGAGAAAAATTCAAATGCAACTCTTTTCATACCAAAAGTGGCTAGAACGGTTTTCACAAACGGTTTTCTCACAGTTTGTCGTACCGGAACCAAAACTCCAGGAACGGACTAGAAACACGCTAAACATGAGTTTTGGGGCAAACGGGATGACTTGGGTGTTAAGAAATATTCAAATGCAACTCTTTTCGTACCAAAAGTGGCTAGAACGGTCTTCACGAACGGTTTTCGCACGGTTTGTCATACCGGAACCAACACTCCAGGAACGGGACTAGAAATGAGCTAAACATGAGTTTTGGGGCAAACGGGATGACTTGGGTGTTAAGAAATATTCAAATGCAACTCTTTTCGTACCAAAAGTGGCTAGAACGGTCTTCACGAACGGTTTTCGCATAGTTTGTCGTACCGGAACCAACACTCCAGGAATGGGCTAGAAACGCGCTAAACATGAGTTTTGGGGCAAACGGAATGACTTGGGTGTTGAGAAAAATTCAAATGCAACTCTTTTCGTACCAAAATTGGCTAGAACGGTCTTCACGAATGGTTTTCGCACAGTTTGTCATACTTGAACCAACACTCCAGGAACGGACTAGAAACGAGCTAAACATGAGTTTTGGGGCAAACGGGATGACTTGGGTGTTAAGAAAAATTCAAATGCAACTCTTTTCGTACCAAAAGTGGCTAGAACGGTCTTCACGAACGGTTTTCGCACAGTTTGTCGTACCGGAACCAAAACTCTAGGAACGGGCTAGAAACGAGCTAAACATGAGTTTTGGGGCAAACGGGATGACTTGGGTGTTAAGAAAAATTCAAATGCAACTCTTTTCATACCAAATGTGGCTAGAACTATCTTCATGAATGGTTTTCGCACGGTTTGTCATACCAGAACCAAAACTCCAGGAACAGTCTAGAAACGAGCTAAACATGAGTTTTTGGGCAAACGGGATGACTTGGGTGTTAAGAAAAATTCAAATGCAACTCTTTTCGTACCAAAAGTGGCTAGAACGGTCTTCACGAATGGTTTTTGCATAGTTTGTCCTACTTGAACCAACACTCCAGGAACGGGCTAGAAACGCGCTAAACATGAGTTTTGGGGCAAATGGGATGACTTGGGTGTTAAGAAAAATCCAAATGCAACTCTTTTCATGCCAAAAGTGGCTAGAACGGTCTTCACGAACGGTTTTCACACAGTTTGCCGTACAGGAACCAATACTCTAGGAACGGGCTAGAAACGAGCTAAACATGAGTTTTGGGGCAAACGGGATGACTTGGGTGTTAAGAAATATTCAAATGCAACTCTTTTCATACCAAATGTGCCTAGAACTGTCTTCACGAACAGTTTTCGCACGGTTTGTCATACCGGAACCAAAACTCCAGGAATGGTCTAGAAATGATCTAAACATGAGTTTTTGGGCAAGCGGGATGACTTGGGTGTTAAGAAAAATTCAAATGCAACTCTTTTCGTACCAAAAGTGGCTAGAACGGTCTTCACGAACGTTTTTCGCACAGTTTGTCGTACCGGAACCAAAACTCTAGGAACGGGCTAGAAACAAGCTAAACATGAGTTTTGGGGCAAACGGGATGACTTGGGTGTTAAGAAAAATTCAAATGCAACTCTTTTCGTACCAAAAGTGGCTAGAACGGTCTTCATGAATGGTTTTCGCATAGTTTGTCCTACTTGAACCAACACTCCAGGAACGGGCTAGAAACGCGCTAAACATGAGTTTTGGGGCAAACGGAATGACTTGGGTGTTGAGAAAAATTCAACTGCAACTCTTTTCATACCAAAAGTGGCTAGAACGGTTTTCACAAACGGTTTTCTCACGTTTGTCGTACGGAACCAAAACTCCAGGAACGGACTAGAAACACGCTAAACATGAGTTTTGGGGCAAACGGGATGACTTGGGTGTTAAGAAATATTCAAATGCAACTCTTTTCGTACCAAAAGTGGCTAGACCGGTCTTCACGAACGGTTTTCGCACAGTTTGTCATACCGGAACCAACACTCTAGGAACGGACTAGAAATGAGCTAAACATGAGTTTTGGGGCAAACGGGATGACTTGGGTGTTAAGAAATATTCAAATGCAACTCTTTTCGTACCAAAAGTGGCTAGAACGGTCTTCACGAACGGTTTTTGCATAGTTTGTCATACCGGAACCAAAACTCCAGGAACGGGCTAGAAACGAGCTAAACATGAGTTTTGGGGCAAACGGGATGACTTGGGTGTTAAGAAAATTCAAATGCAACTCTTTTCGTACCAAAGTGGCTAGAACGGTCTTCACGAATGGTTTTCGCATAGTTTGTCCGTACTTGAACCAAAACTCTAGGAACGGGCTAGAAACGAGCTAAACATGAGTTTTGGGGCAAACGGGATGACTTGGGTGTTAAGAAAAATTCAAATGCAACTCTTTTCGTACCAAAATGTGTGGCTAGAACGGTCTTCATGAATGGTTTTCGCACGGTTTGTCATACCGGAACCAAAACTCTAGGAACGGGCTAGAAACGAGCTAAACATGAGTTTTGGGGCAAACGGGATGACTTGGGTGTTAAGAAAAATTCAAATGCAACTCTTTTCATACCAAAAGTGGCTAGAACGGTCTTCATGAATGGTTTTCGCATACGGTTTGTCCTACTTGAACCAAAACTCCAGGAACGGGCTAGAAACGAGCTAAACATGAGTTTTGGGGCAAATGGGATGACTTGGGTGTTAAGAAAAATTCAAATGCAACTCTTTTCGTACCAAAAGTGGCTAGAACGTTTGTCTTCACGAACGGTTTTTGGGGCAAACGGATTTGTCAAATGCAACTCTTTTTGTACCAAAAGTGGCTAGAACTTCAACAACCGGAACCAAAACTAGGAACGGGCTAGAAACGAGCTAAACATGAGTTTTGGGGCAAACGGGATGACTTGGGTGTTAAGAAATATTCAAATGCAACTCTTTTCATACCAAATGTGGCTAGAACGGTCTTCACGAACGGTTTTCGCACAGTTTGTCATACCGGAACCAAAACTCTAGGAACGGGCTAGAAACGAGCTAAACATGAGTTTTTGGGCAAACGGGATGACTTGGGTGTTAAGAAAAATTCAAATGCAACTCTTTTCGTACCAAAAGTGGCTAGAACGGTCTTCACGAACGTTTTTCGCACAGTTTGTCGTACCGGAACCAAAACTCTAGGAACGGGCTAGAAACAAGCTAAACATGAGTTTTGGGGCAAACGGGATGACTTGGGTGTTAAGAAAAATTCAAATGCAACTCTTTTCGTACCAAAAGTGGCTAGAACGGTCTTCATGAATGGTTTTCGCATAGTTTGTCCTACTTGAACCAACAATCCAGGAACGGGCTAGAAACGAGCTAAACATGAGTTTTGGGGCAAACGGGATGACTTGGGTGTTGAGAAAAATTCAAATGCAACTCTTTTCATACCAAAAGTGGCTAGAACGGTTTTCACAAACGGTTTTCTCACAGTTTGTCGTACCGGAACCAAAACTCCAGGAACGGACTAGAAACACGCTAAACATGAGTTTTGGGGCAAACGGGATGACTTGGGTGTTAAGAAATATTCAAATGCAACTCTTTTCGTACCAAAAGTGGCTAGAACGGTCTTCACGAATGGTTTTCGCATAGTTTGTCCTACTTGAACCAACACTCCAGGAACGGGCTAGAAATGAGCTAAACATGAGTTTTGGGGCAAACGGGATGACTTGGGTGTTAAGAAAATTCAAATGCAACTCTTTTCGTACCAAAAGTGGCTAGAACGGTCTTCACGAACGGTTTTCGCACAGTTTGTCGTACTGGAACCAAACTCCAGGAACGGGCTAGAAACGAGCTAAAGATGAGTTTTGGGGCAAATGGGATGACTTGGGTGTTAAGAAAAATCCAAATGCAACTCTTTTCGTACCAAAATTGGCTAGAACGGTCTTCACGAATGGTTTTCGCATAGTTTGTCCTACTTGAACCAACACTCCAGGAACGGACTAGAAACGAGCTAAACATGAGTTTTGGGGCAAACGGGATGACTTGGGTGTTAAGAAAAATTCAAATGCAACTCTTTTCGTACCAAAAGTGGCTAGAACGGTCTTCACGAACGGTTTTCGCACAGTTTGTCGTACCGGAACCAAAACTCTAGGAACGGGCTAGAAACGAGCTAAACATGAGTTTTGGGGCAAACGGGATGACTTAGGTGTTAAGAAAAATTCAAATGCAACTCTTTTCATACCAAATGTGGCTAGAACTATCTTCATGAATGGTTTTCGCACGGTTTGTCATACCAGAACCAAAACTCCAGGAACGGTCTAGAAACGAGCTAAACATGAGTTTTTGGGCAAACGGGATGACTTGGGTGTTAAGAAAAATTCAAATGCAACTCTTTTCGTACCAAAAGTGGCTAGAACGGTCTTCACGAATGGTTTTTGCATAGTTTGTCCTACTTGAACCAACACTCCAGAAACGGGCTAGAAACGCGCTAAACATGAGTTTTGGGGCAAATGGGATGACTTGGGTGTTAAGAAAAATCCAAATGCAACTCTTTTCATGCCAAAAGTGGCTAGAACGGTCTTCACGAACGGTTTTCACACGGTTTGCCGTACGGAACCAATACTCTAGGAACGGGCTAGAAACGAGCTAAACATGAGTTTTGGGGCAAACGGGATGACTTGGGTGTTAAGAAATATTCAAATGCAACTCTTTTCATACCAAATGTGCCTAGAACTGTCTTCACGAACGGTTTTCGCACGGTTTGTCATACCGGAACCAAAACTCCAGGAATGGTCTAGAAATGATCTAAACATGAGTTTTTGGGCAAGCGGGATGACTTGGGTGTTAAGAAAAATTCAAATGCAACTCTTTTCGTACCAAAAGTGGCTAGAACGGTCTTCACGAACGTTTTTCGCACAGTTTGTCGTACCGGAACCAAAACTCTAGGAACGGGCTAGAAACAAGCTAAACATGAGTTTTGGGGCAAACGGGATGACTTGGGTGTTAAGAAAAATTCAAATGCAACTCTTTTCGTACCAAAAGTGGCTAGAACGGTCTTCATGAATGGTTTTCGCATAGTTTGTCCTACTTGAACCAACAATCCAGGAACGGGCTAGAAACGCGCTAAACATGAGTTTTGGGGCAAACGGGAATGACTTGGGTGTTGAGAAAAATTCAAGCGCAACTCTTTTCATACCAAAAGTGGCTAGAACGGTTTTCACAAACGGTTTTCTCACGGTTTGTCGTACCGGAACCAAAACTCCAGAACGGACTAGAAACACGCTAAACATGAGTTTTGGGGCAAACGGGATGACTTGGGTGTTAAGAAATATTCAAATGCAACTCTTTTCGTACCAAAATTGGCTAGACCGGTCTTCACGAACGGTTTTCGCACAGTTTGTCATACCGGAACCAACACTCCAGGAACAGACTAGAAATGAGCTAAACATGAGTTTTGGGGCAAACGGGATGACTTGGGTGTTAAGAAATATTCAAATGCAACTCTTTTCGTACCAAAAGTGGCTAGAACGGTCTTCACGAACGGTTTTCGCATAGTTTGTCATACCGGAACCAAAACTCCAGGAATGGGCTAGAAACGAGCTAAACATGAGTTTTGGGGCAAACGGGATGACTTGGGTGTTAAGAAAAATTCAAATGCAACTCTTTTCGTACCAAAAGTGGCTAGAACGGTCTTCACGAATGGTTTTCGCATAGTTTGTCCTACTTGAACCAACACTCTAGGAACGGACTAGAAACGAGCTAAACATGAGTTTTGGGGCAAACGGGATGACTTGGGTGTTAAGAAAAATTCAAATGCAACTCTTTTCGTACCAAAAGTGGCTAGAACGGTCTTCACGAACGGTTTTCGCACAGTTTGTCGTACCGGAACCAAAACTCTAGGAACGGGCTAGAAACGAGCTAAACATGAGTTTTGGGGCAAACGGGATGACTTGGGTGTTAAGAAAAATTCAAATGCAACTCTTTTCATACCAAATGTGGCTAGAACGGTCTTCATGAATGGTTTTCGCACGGTTTGTCATACTTGAACCAAAACTCCAGGAACGGGTCTAGAAACGAGCTAAACATGAGTTTTGGGCAAACGGGATGACTTGGGTGTTAAGAAAAATTCAAATGCAACTCTTTTCGTACCAAAAGTGGCTAGAACGGTCTTCACGAATGGTTTTTGCATAGTTTGTCCTACTTGAACCAAAACTCTAGGAACGGGCTAGAAACGAGCTAAACATGAGTTTTGGGGCAAATGGGATGACTTGGGTGTTAAGAAAAATTCAAATGCAACTCTTTTCATACCAAAAGTGGCTAGAACGGTCTTCACGAACGGTTTTCACACGGTTTGTCGTACCGGAACCAAAACTCTAGGAACGGGCTAGAAACGAGCTAAACATGAGTTTTGGGGCAAACGGGATGACTTGGGTGTTAAGAAATATTCAAATGCAACTCTTTTCATACCAAATGTGGCTAGAACGGTCTTCACGAATGGTTTTCGCATAGTTTGTCATACTTGAACCAAAACTCCAGGAATGGTCTAGAAATGAGCTAAACATGAGTTTTGGGGCAAACGGGATGACTTGGGTGTTAAGAAAAATTCAAATGCAACTCTTTTCGTACCAAAAGTGCCTAGAACTGTCTTCACGAACAGTTTTCGCACGGTTTGTCATACCGGAACCAAAACTCTAGGAACGGGCTAGAAACAAGCTAAACATGAGTTTTGGGGCAAACGGGATGACTTGGGTGTTAAGAAAAATTCAAATGCAACTCTTTTCGTACCAAAAGTGGCTAGAACGGTCTTCATGAATGGTTTTCGCATAGTTTGTCCTACTTGAACCAACACTCCAGGAACGGGCTAGAAACGCGCTAAACATGAGTTTTGGGGCAAACGGGATGACTTGGGTGTTAAGAAAAATTCAAATGCAACTCTTTTCATACCAAAAGTGGCTAGAACGGTTTTCACAAACGGTTTTTTCACACGGTTTGTCGTACCGGAACCAAAACTCCTAGGAACGGACTAGAAACACGCTAAACATGAGTTTTGGGGCAAACGGGATGACTTGGGTGTTAAGAAATATTCAAATGCAACTCTTTTCGTACCAAAATGTGGCTAGAACGGTCTTCACGAACGGTTTTCGCACGGTTTGTCATACCGGAACCAAAACTCTAGGAACGGACTAGAAATGAGCTAAACATGAGTTTTGGGGCAAACGGGATGACTTGGGTGTTAAGAAAATTCAAATGCAACTCTTTTCGTACCAAAAGTGGCTAGAACGGTCTTCACGAACGGTTTTCGCACGGTTTGTCGTACGGAACCAAAACTCTAGGAACGGGCTAGAAACGAGCTAAACATGAGTTTTGGGGCAAACGGGATGACTTGGGTGTTAAGAAAAATTCAAATGCAACTCTTTTCATACCAAATGTGGCTAGAACTGTCTTCATGAATGGTTTTCGCACGGTTTGTCATACCGGAACCAAAACTCCAGGAACGGTCTAGAAACGAGCTAAACATGAGTTTTTGGGCAAACGGGATGACTTGGGTGTTAAGAAAAATTCAAATGCAACTCTTTTCGTACCAAAAGTGGCTAGAACGGTCTTCACGAATGGTTTTTGCATAGTTTGTCCTACTTGAACCAACACTCCAGGAACGGGCTAGAAACGAGCTAAACATGAGTTTTGGGGCAAATGGGATGACTTGGGTGTTAAGAAAAATTCAAATGCAACTCTTTTCATACCAAAAGTGGCTAGAACGGTCTTCACGAACGGTTTTCACACAGTTTGTCGTACTGGAACCAAATCTCCAGGAACGGGCTAGAAACGAGCTAAACATGAGTTTTGGGGCAAACGGGATGACTTGGGTGTTAAGAAATATTCAAATGCAACTCTTTTCATACCAAAATGTGGCTAGAACGGTCTTCACGAACGGTTTTCGCACGGTTTGTCATACCGGAACCAAAACTCCAGGAACGGTCTAGAAATGATCTAAACATGAGTTTTTGGGCAAACGGGATGACTTGGGTGTTAAGAAAAATTCAAATGCAACTCTTTTCGTACCAAAAGTGGCTAGAACGGTCTTCACGAACGGTTTTCGCACAGTTTGTCGTACCGGAACCAAAACTCTAGGAACGGGCTAGAAACAAGCTAAACATGAGTTTTGGGGCAAACGGGATGACTTGGGTGTTAAGAAAAATTCAAATGCAACTCTTTTCGTACCAAAAGTGGCTAGAACGGTCTTCATGAATGGTTTTCGCATAGTTTGTCCTACTTGAACCAACACTCCAGGAACGGGCTAGAAACGCGCTAAACATGAGTTTTGGGGCAAACGGGATGACTTGGGTGTTAAGAAAAATTCAAATGCAACTCTTTTCATACCAAAAGTGGCTAGAACGGTTTTCACAAACGGTTTTTCGCACGGTTTGTCGTACCGGAACCAAAACTCCAGGAACGGACTAGAAACACGCTAAACATGAGTTTTGGGGCAAACGGGATGACTTGGGTGTTAAGAAATATTCAAATGCAACTCTTTTCGTACCAAAAGTGGCTAGAACGGTCTTCACGAACGGTTTTCGCACGGTTTGTCATACCGGAACCAACACTCCAGGAACGGACTAGAAATGAGCTAAACATGAGTTTTGGGGCAAACGGGATGACTTGGGTGTTAAGAAATATTCAAATGCAACTCTTTTCGTACCAAAAGTGGCTAGAACGGTCTTCACGAACGGTTTTCGCACAGTTTGTCATACCGGAACCAAAACTCTAGGAACGGGCTAGAAACGAGCTAAACATGAGTTTTGGGGCAAACGGGATGACTTGGGTGTTAAGAAAAATTCAAATGCAACTCTTTTCGTACCAAAATGTGGCTAGAACGGTCTTCACGAATGGTTTTCGCATAGTTTGTCATACCGGAACCAAAACTCTAGGAACGGGCTAGAACGAGCTAAACATGAGTTTTGGGGCAAACGGGATGACTTGGGTGTTAAGAAAAATTCAAATGCAACTCTTTTCGTACCAAAAGTGGCTAGAACGGTCTTCACGAACGGTTTTCGCACGGTTTGTCATACCGGAACCAAAACTCTAGGAACGGGCTAGAAACGAGCTAAACATGAGTTTTGGGGCAAACGGGATGACTTGGGTGTTAAGAAAAATTCAAATGCAACTCTTTTCATACCAAAAGTGGCTAGAACGGTCTTCATGAATGGTTTTCGCATAGTTTGTCCTACTTGAACCAACACTCCAGGAACGGGCTAGAAACGAGCTAAACATGAGTTTTGGGGCAAACGGGATGACTTGGGTGTTAAGAAAAATTCAAATGCAACTCTTTTCGTACCAAAAGTGGCTAGAACGGTCTTCACGAACGGTTTTCGCACAGTTTGTCGTACCGGAACCAAAACTCTAGGAACGGGCTAGAAACGAGCTAAACATGAGTTTTGGGGCAAACGGGATGACTTGGGTGTTAAGAAATATTCAAATGCAACTCTTTTCATACCAAATGTGGCTAGAACGGTCTTCACGAACGGTTTTCGCACGGTTTGTCATACCGGAACCAAACTCTCTAGGAATGGTCTAGAAACGAGCTAAACATGAGTTTTGGGGCAAACGGGATGACTTGGGTGTTAAGAAAAATTCAAATGCAACTCTTTTCGTACCAAAAGTGGCTAGAACGGTCTTCACGAATGGTTTTCGCATAGTTTGTCCTACTTGAACCAAAACTCTAGGAACGGGCTAGAAACGAGCTAAACATGAGTTTTGGGGCAAACGGGATGACTTGGGTGTTAAGAAAAATTCAAATGCAACTCTTTTCGTACCAAAAGTGGCTAGAACGGTCTTCACGAATGGTTTTCGCATAGTTTGTCCTACCTTGAACCAAAACTCCAGGAACGGGCTAGAAACGAGCTAAACATGAGTTTTGGGGCAAACGGGATGACTTGGGTGTTAAGAAAAATTCAAATGCAACTCTTTTCATACCAAAAGTGGCTAGAACGGTCTTCACGAACGGTTTTCGCACAGTTTGTCGTACCGGAACCAAAACTCCAGGAACGGGCTAGAAACACGCTAAACATGAGTTTTGGGGCAAACGGGATGACTTGGGTGTTAAGAAAATTCAAATGCAACTCTTTTCGTACCAAAAGTGGCTAGAACGGTCTTCACGAACGGTTTTCGCATAGTTTGTCATACCGGAACCAAAACTCTAGGAACGGGCTAGAAACGAGCTAAACATGAGTTTTGGGGCAAACGGGATGACTTGGGTGTTAAGAAAATTCAAATGCAACTCTTTTCGTACCAAAAGTGGCTAGAACGGTCTTCACGAACGGTTTTCGCACGGTTTGTCATACCGGAACCAAAACTCTAGGAACGGTCTAGAAACGAGCTAAACATGAGTTTTGGGGCAAACGGGATGACTTGGGTGTTAAGAAAAATTCAAATGCAACTCTTTTCGTACCAAAAGTGGCTAGAACGGTCTTCACGAATGGTTTTCGCATAGTTTGTCCTACTTGAACCAACACTCCAGGAACGGGCTAGAAACGAGCTAAACATGAGTTTTGGGGCAAACGGGATGACTTGGGTGTTAAGAAAAATTCAAATGCAACTCTTTTCGTACCAAAAGTGGCTAGAACGGTCTTCACGAATGGTTTTGCATAGTTTGTCCTACTTGAACCAAAACTCTAGGAACGGGCTAGAAACGAGCTAAACATGAGTTTTGGGGCAAACGGGAAGTTCTTTCCTTTGAGCTAAATATAAATAACGATACCGGAATACTTCCCGGTAAAATGCTACGATGGTGTATTATCTCGTCGCTTGCGGATCCCATATTTTTTCTTGACTAGAGGAGCAGTTTCTATACCAACACTTCGGCGCCATGCTAGGGATGACAACTTAGCGTGAGTGGTGTTAGAAGTGTCAACAAGCATTTTTGGCGCCGTTGCGGGGAACGGAATAAACTTTTAGAGAAAAATTGCTTAAGCGAGATACTTAGAAAATGAGTGATTGTCACTAGTCACCTCTACTTTGGCGGGTTCACCCCTGTTGTTTTTCTTTGTCTATATTTTGTACGGGGTATTAGCAGGATTGAATCGATTCATTCAAACTCTCGATCATCGAGTCGGTTCAATCAAGAAGGAAGCTCGTCACCAATCAAGATGGCCGAGAAGACCCTACCTGGAGTTCTCTGCTCCAACAATAGAGAACATCCGCACGGTCCAAGCCAATACACAATAATATGGAGTTTGAGATCAAGCCAAGTCTCATCAACATGGTGCAAGCTATCCAATTCGGTGGAAAGGTACATGAAGATGCAAGTACACATCTGGGACTTCATGGAGATTGGAAACACCATCGCCATAGATGGAGTTAAAGAAGACCTCATACTTCTTCGCCTCTTTCCATTCTCACTAGAGCGAAGCGGTGGTTCTATGCAAATAAAGAAGATATCAATACATGGGCAAAGTGTTCCAAGGCCTTTCTAGCAAAATTCTTCCCAATAGGCAAAACCAATGCCTTAAGAGGAAAGATTACCAACTTCCAACAACGAAGACGGAGACCATGTCGGAAGCATGGGAGCGTTTGCAAGGATATATCCAAGATTGTCCCCATCATGGAATGGAAGAATGGTTACTCATGCAAGGTTTCTATCACGGATTAACTCCGAAGACACGTGAGCACCTAGATGCAACTGTGAAGGATCATTCTTATCACTCACTCTTGGCGAGCTAAAAGACTTATGGAGAAGATAGCGAGATAATCAAAGCTGGTCCCAAGACAACATTCAAGATTGTCACCAAAGTGAAGAAGCAATAGAAGAAGTGAATGCATTATCAACCAAGATGGATACCTTACTCCATTGGCTTGACCGAGAGGGCCAAGTACAAGGAAGATCAAAGAGCAATTGAAGCAACATATAAGCGAAATTCAAGTCCCCTAGTGAGAAAAGTTCCACATTGGGTGCAACCACCCACTAATCAAGGTACATCGGGTAATTATACAAAGCAACCTACTTTGAGAGAGTTGGTTCTACAACTGAGTCCAAGATCAACTCATCTATGGAGGATAGGTTTGCTTTGCTAATAACAAAATCTTGGAAAATTTAAGCATTAAAATGGATAGTTTCTCCTCGGCATTAATGATCAACTAGAGTTCAATAAAAAGATAGAAGAAAAGATAGCCAAGTTGGCCGTTGCATTGCTGTTGCCACTAACCCCGAAGGTGAGATCTATTACTACAAGAAGAGGGAGTTCCACCCGAGAGATCCTCCCTACCCAAAAGGAGCAAAAAGGCCAACCGTGCTACCACCAAAGTGGCGTAAGAAGAAGAGAACTTTCAACCTCAATTAGTAGAACTACCACAGGCGGTACAAGATCGGGAAGCAAGACAACAATTTCGAGATACAAACTACCTACCGTTCCCTAGGAGGAAGAGAGGACCACAAGACGAGATGAGCAGTTTGGTAAGTTTGTGGAGGTAATTCAAAAGTTATATGTCAATATACCTCTGTGGATGCCATACGGGTCCCCACTTATGCCAAGTACATAAGAGATATTCTTAACAAGAAGAGACCATTTTGCCATCCAATGAAGTGATCAAGCTAACCGAAGAATGTAGTGCGGCCATCCTCAACCAATTACCGAGAAAAGAAGAAAGATCCAGGATGTCCCACTATCGACTGCACAATTGGAGATCAATATTTCAATAATGCACTCGTGATCTTGGAGCAAGTGTCGGTGTGATGCCCCATGGCAGTCTACTACAAGCTCAACCCACACCGCACTTGAGCCAACATCAATGTGTCTACAACTAGCCGACCAATCGGTTCGTTATCCGTTGGGCATTGCTGAAAACATTCCAGTCAAGATAAGAGAGTTCTTCGTGCCGGTAGACTTTGTAGTACTGGATATGCATCCAGACTCAAAGGTGTCACTTATACTTGGAAGACCTTTCTTGAGCACCGCCAATGCACACATTGATGTCGGGAAGGGAGAAATCAAGTTCACTATAAATGGGCAAGAAGAGAAATTCGCATTCAAGTCGAAACAAGAGCTCAACAAATCCGCGAAGATGGTAGAAGAAGATCAGATAGTACAACCACCGAGACGAGAGGATGCATCTACGGGATCATCGGCGGAATAAATATTTGGAAGGTCCAATTTGGAGGACTTTAAAAATCGAATCCTCGCCGGAAGGTAACTCGGTATTTATCGCATTTTAAATTGCATCTCTTATAATTTTCTTAGACATATTTATTTCCAGCATTGCATTATAAAAATTTCTCGGCCCCACATAAATAATTTTACGGTCGACAATCCGTCAAAAATATTTTATCGTGGTGGCACAAAAAATTATCATTTTATGCATTTAAATTAGTTTACCTTCATTTAAATTTCTGCATTGTTTATAATTTTTATCATGGCATTTAGTGCTTGGTGGGTCCCTCACCATGGGTCCCACATGTCATAGACTACACCTCACATACATCAAATCACATAAATTCATCCACTTCCACTCACCTCCACTATCCTCTCTTTTCCACCTCCAATTCCACTCAACCGACCAAAGTTTCTGGATTGACAAAAGATCACGCAATGGCATGTGAAGGGGCAGCCAGGATGGCCACCCTGGGTGGGCGGCCGCCCCCACCTTTGGGTCGGCCGACTCTCCCCCTCCTCCTCTATAAATAGGCCTCCTCCCATGGCTTCCATGCACCACCCACACTCCAGAATTTTAGCCAAACCTTCTGCTCTCGACTTCGTGTTTCCTAGAGAGAGTTAGAGAGAAGAGTAGGAAGAGAGAAGAAGTGAGAGAGTGAGCAAGAGTTTAGTAGCAAGTGAAGGGAAGGGATAGTACGAGTAGATGGTCACAAAAATTAGTGGAGATGCTGTCCAAATAGGATAAAGAAAATCTAAAATCAAGGGGAGGTTCTCAAAATCAAGACTGAAGTTTAGAACTTTTTGTCATGAAGAACGACTAACCCCTGGACCGCTAACTCGGACGGCTAACCGCTAACCTTATGCTAATCCTTCTCTCCACTAGTGTTTGTTTGTTTTGAGATACTTGCGGGATGAAGGGCGTTTTGCGGGAATCTCGGGAACCTTCGGAAAATCGGGACAAGAAGTACATCCCGCGAACTCGGTGGCCGGTTCCGACATGAGTGTCGACCCACCACCAGAAGCACCAGAAGTACCTCCAGCAGCACCTGCACCACCACCAGCATCTCAGAGAGTTCTCATGAGAACATCCGACCTCGCCCTGAGAACCGCCCAGGAAAAGGATGTATACAAGAAGCTCAAGAACAAGCGTTTTATCCACACGCCAGTCATCGATCCGACACTTTTGCTAGAGACGGGTATGGCTCAAGAATTCGAGACAATTTTTCCACTAGTTGGTTGGACTTCCTTTGCAAACCTCACGAGAAGGGGATTAGGCTCTTGACCATAGAATTCCTTAGCACCCTTCGATACGGACAATGGAGTTTATTTTAGAATGTTTGCTTTGGAATATTGTCTCTTGGAGAAACCTTAGTGACCTCCTAGATTTCCCTCAAGATGCTCTCATAGATTTAAATGCAGCACTAGGTGATTTTGATGCACATAGGTTTTGGAGCAGCATTTCTAGAGCACCGTATCACTTAGCGCACCGCACCGCGCCCATAGAGCATCCTACACTTAGATTTTTGCATCGTTGGATAGGAGCCACCTTTTTCCCACGATATGATGAAAGCAAGATCAGAATAGCCGACTTGCAGTTGCTATACGCGGCTATCAAGAAACAGAAAGTGTCTCCAGTCCATCTCCTAGTAAACCATTGGATGAGTGTCCCCGGTTACAAAGTAGGAAGTGTGGCCATTTGCTCGCTTATCACTCGCATTGCCACAAGCTTGAAGTTATTTGAGGGAGCTACTTTTGAGTACATTGAACATCATAGAGAATTTTATGACCTCTACACTTTTGGCCAAGGTCACTTGCGAAGAAAGTGAATGATGTTTATTATGCAAAATATGGTGAAGCTGCGATCCGGTTACCTAACCCGGAAGCGGCTTTGTATTATGTGCAAAACTACCATGTTGAGTTGCAGGTAGAACCGAGTGAATGAGAGAGCACCTCGAAGAGTTCGCTCGAAGAGGGTGACAGAAATCGTGAACCCGTTTGGCGTGGTGCCGAAACCGCCCGAGAAGAACCGGCACATGCCGGTTTCAATGAGTGGAATGTACCTCGGCACCACTCACTAAACTCATGGGTGTACCCACCACAAAGCCAACCACATCAACCATTCTATGGTTACTACCCACCATACAACACCCCGGGAACATCGAGCTAGGACCATCGAGCCGGGACCCTCACGGCCACCAAGATACTCTTATGACCCTTTTGGTACCACCGATGAAGAAGAAGAACCCCACCAAGACTTTGAGCCACGTCGCCACTCCGATGCCACCGGTTTCATTTTCACCCAGCGGCACTATGATGAACAAGTAGCCTTCAAAGACAACACCACGCCACTACGAATCGCCATGATCGAGGTGGAATGACCAGCAACAGTGGAACGAGAACACCACCCGGACACTAGGCACCATTCAAGAGAGCCGGGAAGAAGCCGCTTCCATCCGCATGGCTTGGTGGACTGTTGCACATCCACTATCCACCACCACCGCCGCAAGACTAGCTTGGGGAGGACCCCCATTATCAAGATAAGTATTTCTTTCCTTTTGTTTCAGATTGTTTGTTTTCGTTTGTTTGTTTTTCTTTGGTTTGTTTTATGCATTGAAAAAAAAATAGAAAAAACTAGAAAAACCCAATAAAATTTGCTTGCTAAGTTTGTTTAGTTTACTTTCTTTAAGTGTGCTTGTTTACATTTCAAAGTTTGCCTTAAGATGAAAACCAAATAAAAAGAGTGTGTAAGATTGTTTTCAATTTCAGTTTGCTATAAATAAAAAAATGTGTAGACTTGAGGATTGCATGATGGAAATGATGAATAGTTGCTCTGCTCTAATTCTTTGCAAGTACCTAGCTTTAAATTTGAGTCTCCCAAGATTTGGATACACTTGTTTGGCAACTGGATTTACTCTACACGAAACCTGTGGGAGCATATGCTTAAACTAAGTCTAGGTAGTTGACGGACATGATATGATGATAGTCCGAGTTGCTTGTTCATTGTGTTCCAAAGTGCCACTAAATTCTGGAGATTTGTTTGTGAAAATTATAAATGATTCATGATGAGTTCCTTATATGACGAGAGTTAAAATTCCTACCACGGCCAAAACGATCATTAGAATAGGAAGCCTCCTCATTTGATAGGCTCGTCTTTGTCAGTTTGTGTTGTATCCTTATGAACTCATCATACGGCTAAATCTTGGTTTCACACTCACATTCACCCTTGCTACTTCTACCCCGGAAGTACGCACCACATAAAGCCTATTATTATCCATTGAAATTGTTCTACTCTTACACCGAGAGTGAACACCCAAAAATATCCCCTTGTTCATTTTTGCTAGCCATTTATCCAAGATCAATGCTCCAAGTATCATTTGTTCCCGATGTGAAGTTGTCATATGAAGAAGTGTTCCATTCAAGAAGTATTTCATTCCTTTTTGGGCTGCAAGAATTAAAAAAAAAGAGAAAGAGAAAAGAAAGAAAAATTTATGAGCCCAGTCTTTGTCAAGTTTCCAAGTTCAAGTTCCAAGAAGATTCAAGTGTTGAAGTAGTTCCAAGTTTCATCCAAATAAAGGAGCATTGATAATTCCTTTGTGCACCCCTTCTCCTCCCACAAATATTTCTCTCTATTTTATATATCATCCACACATATAAAACCACACATGCACACACCGATTGGTTGTATGTTGAGTTCCTTCGGATCCATGGTTCGATCATGCCAATGCATTAGTTCTCCACACCTATGAGCTCCACATAAGCCTTTACTAGAGTAGGGTGAGAGAGAGAGAGTGAAGGCTCATCTATAAATGCCTTGAACCATAAATACTACATATTCTCGAGAGTAAGAGAAGGCATACTTCCTTTCAATACCTTAGAGAGGAACCAAAAATACCACATATTGAGAGACTTGAAAGGGTTGTATTAAGGAACTCGAGTTTTATTGAAAATCTTGTAAAAACTCGAACGAGAGGTGGAACAACGAGCATGAGACAACGGTGCTTGACTTAATTGTTGTCTTTCAACTACTCAAGACCCAAGTGCGGGTAAAAGCCCCATGGTTAAAGAAACATGAGTAAGTTTGGGAGTTATGATAGTCCACTCTAGTCGGGGATGAATTCTTGTTTAGAGCATGTGTGTTTGTGAAGTGTGAAAGCATTGCGGCAACTCCCGATCCATCTTACGTAGCTATTTGCTCGGGGACGAGCAAAGGGTAAGCTTGGGGAGTTTGTTGACGGTTGTTAATGATCAATTTTATATGTCAACCGAGAGAGAGAAAGAGGGGGTATAATCTATTCACTACCATAAACTTAGGGTTTAACCGACAAATTCCACAAGTTTTGGTGAATATGTGTTTTCGCGGGGATTATGGGAAAACATCCAAGGAGGCCCACATGTCATGATTACATAGAGAGAAAGACCGAACGGGTAAAATTGTATACTCTAGAAGACTCCGGAAGGCGAACCGGAAGCGGAGACCCACGGCATAGGGGTGAGTCGGCCGACTCCCCCCTTGGGTCGGCCGGCGGCCACCTCCACCAATCAGGTGGAGGCTCGCGGATCTGCCTCCACCGACCTTGAGGAGCAATAATTATCGTCCGTTTAGGTCGGTTTGATCCGATGCTGTGGTGCATCCTAGGGGGCTATATATTGAGCCCACGGCCCCTGGCTAAACGCTAATTCATTCAAGAATTCATTATTCGAGGTAGCCATCGGCAAAGCCGGGGTTTAGAGAGATCTCCACCGAGAGAATTAGAATAGCTACTCTAGATCTTCAAGTTCTATATAGGTTTAGACTAGATAGAGGAAGAATCGGGCGCTGTGCTCGGAATTCCGGATCTTCATCATCGAATTGGTATTATCTTGTATCTATTCTTGTGACTTTGTTCTAATCATCATCATGTTTCTATTTATTATGTTCCTAGTTTATTCTAGTTCTACATTTGATATGGTTATGATTGGTAATAAGTTTATGTATATGTTTGCAAAGCGCTTAGCTCTCTTCCGGGAGGGTTAGGTGGTAGATTTCATGTAAGCATGGTGCTTAGATGCCATTTACTGCAAATGCACCCTATTGGCCGGGTCGTGTGGTAGATCACGGAAGTGACGGTTCCGTTGAGTCCTCGTATTCCATCCCCGTTGGTAGGTCTAAACGAGAACCAAAGTTGCGTAGTAAGTCTGCTATGTCTTGGCTTGTTATAGCAATGATCCTTATACATAGATGAAGAGTCTTTTGTGCTGTATATGATAGTGTAGAGTTGGAGTAGATGAATGACTTAGTAGATTAGAACCTACTTAGGATTTATATTTCTTGTGCTAATCGAGATGTCAACCTACCTTATGTGAGTAGTCTATATCTAATCTCTCGTTTGATTTATACCCCGAGCTTATTACTTTATATTCCCTTATTTATCATGGTTACCCCTCTGCCAAAGTATGTGATTGTGCAATCAATCACTCATAAGTAGTCGTGTTTAGCAAGTTCATCTCATTGTTTAAGTCCTTAGTTCTTTCCTTTGAGCTAAATATAAATAACGATACCTGGAATACTTCCGGTAAAATGCTACGAAACGGGATGACTTGGGTGTTAAGAAATATTCAAATGCAACTCTTTTCGTACCAAAAGTGGCTAGAACGGTCTTCACGAACGGTTTTCGCACGGTTGTCGTACCAGAACCAACACTCCAAGAATAGGCTAGAAATGCGTTAAACATGGTTTTGGGGCAAACAAAATGACTTGGGTGTTAAGAAAAATTCAAATGCAACTCTTTTCATACCAAATGTGGCTAGAACGGTCTTCACGAACGGTTTTCGCACAGTTTGTCATACTTGGAACCAAAACTCTAGGAACGGGCTAGAAACGAGCTAAACATGAGTTTTGGGGCAAACGGGATGACTTGGGTGTTAAGAAAAATTCAAATGCAACGCTTTTCATACCTAATGTGGCTAGAACTGTCTTCACGAACGGTTTTCGCATGGTTTGTCATACCAAAGCCAAAACTCCAGGAACGGATCTAGAAATGAGCTAAACATGAGTTTTGGGCAAACGGGATGACTTGGGTGTTAAGAAAAATTCAAATGCAACTCTTTTCGTACCAAAAGTGGCTAGAACGGTCTTCACGATTGGTTTTCGCATAGTTTGTCCTACTTGAACCAACACTCCAGGAATGGGCTAGAAATGCGCTAAATATGAGTTTTGGGGCAAACAGAATGACTTGGGTGTTGAGAAAAATTCAACTGCAGCTCTTTTCGTACCAAAAGTGGCTACAACGGTTTTCACGAACGGTTTTCGCACAGTTTGTGGTACCAGAACCAAAACTCCAGGAACGGTCTAGAAACGAGCTAAACATGAGTTTTGGCACAAACGGGATGACTTGGGTGTTAAGAAATATTTAAATGCAACTCTTTTCGTACCAAAAGTGGCTACAATGGTCTTCATGAACGGTTTTTGCACAGTTTGTTGTACCGGAACCAACACTCCGGGAATAGGCTAGAAACGAGCTAAACATAAGTTTTGGGGCAAACAAAATGACTTGGGTGTTAAGAAATATTCAAATGCAACTCTTTTCATACCGAATGTGGCTAGAACGGTCTTCACGAATGGTTTTCGCACAGTTTGTCGTACCGGAACCAAAACTCTAGGAATGGGATAGAAACGAGCTAAACATGAGTTTTGGGGCAAACAGGATGACTTGGGTGTTAAGAAAAATTCAAATGTAACTCTTTTTATACCAAATGTGGCTAGAACGGTCTTCACGAACGGTTTTCGCACGGTTTGTCATACTGGAGCCAAAACTCCAAGAATGGTCTAGAAATGAGCTAAACATTAGTTTTTGGGCAAACAGGATGACTTGGGTGTTAAGAAAAATTCAAATGCAACTCTTTTCGTAACAAAAGTGGCTAGAACTGTCTTCACGAATGGTTTTCGCACGGTTTGTAATTCCGGAGCCAAAACTCCAGGAACGGTCTAGAAATGAGCTAAACATGAGTTTTTGGGCAAATAGGATGACTTGGGTGTTAAGAAAAATTCAAATGCAACTCTTTTCGTACCAAAAGTGGCTAGAACGGTCTTCATGAATGGTTTTCGCATAGTTTGTCCTACTTGAACCAACACTCTTGGAACGGGCTAGAAACGCGCTAAACATGAGTTTTGGGGCAAACGGAATGACTTGGGTGTTGAGAAAAATTCAACTGCAACTCTTTTCGTACCAAAAGTGGCTAGAACGGTTTTCACGAATGGTTTTCGCATAGTTTGTCGTACCAAAACCAAAACTCCAGGAACGGTCTAGAAACGAGCTATACATGAGTTTTGGGGCAAACGGGATGACTTGGGTGTTAAGAAATATTCAAATGCAACTCTTTTCGTACCAAAAGTGGCTACAACGGTCTTCACGAACGGTTTTCGCACGGTTGTCGTACCGGAACCAACACTCCAAGAATAGGCTAGAAATGCGTTAAACATGAGTTTTGGGGGCGAACAAAATGACTTGGGTGTTAAGAAAAATTCAAATGCAACTCTTTTCATAGCAAATGTGGCTAGAACGGTCTTCACGAATGGTTTTCGCACAGTTTGTTGTACCGGAACCAAAACTCTAGGAACGGACTAGAAACGAGCTAAACATGAGTTTTGGGGCAAACGGGATGACTTGGGTGTTAAGAAAAATTCAAATGCAACGCTTTTCATACCTAATGTGGCTAGAACTGTCTTCACAAATGGTTTTCGCATGGCTTGTCATACCAAAGCCAAAACTCCAGGAACGATCTAGAAACGAGCTAAACATGAGTTTTTGGGCAAACGGGATGACTTGGGTGTTAAGAAAAATTCAAATGCAACGCTTTTCGTACCAAAAGTGGCTAGAACGGTCTTCACGATTGGTTTTCGCATAGTTTGTCCAACTTGAACCAACACTCGAGGAATGGGCTAGAAACGCGCTAAACATGAGTTTTGGGGCAAACGGGATGACTTGGGTGTTAAGAAAAATTCAAATGCAACTCTTTTCGTACCAAAAGTGGCTACAACGGTTTTCACGAATGGTTTTCGCACAGTTTGTGGTACCGGAACCAAAACTCCAGGAACGGACTAGAAATGAGCTAAACATGAGTTTTGGGGCAAACGGGATGACTTGGGTGTTAAGAAATATTCAAATGCAACTCTTTTCGTACCAAAAGTGGCTACAACGGTCTTCACGAACGGTTTTCGCACAGTTTGTCGTACCGGAACCAACACTCCGGGAATAGGCTAGAAACGAGCTAAACATGAGTTTTGGGGCAAACAAAATGACTTGGGTGTTAAGAAATATTCAAATGCAACTCTTTTCGTACCAAATGTGGCTAGAACGGTCTTCACGAACGGTTTTCGCATAGTTTGTCGTACCGGAACCAAAACTCTAGGAATGGGCTAGAAACGAGCTAAACATGAGTTTTGGGGCAAACGGGATGACTTGGGTGTTAAGAAAAATTCAAATGCAACTCTTTTTATACCAAATGTGGCTAGAACTGTCTTCACGAACGGTTTTCGCACGGTTTGTCATACCGGAGCCAAAACTCCAGGAACGGTCTAGAAATGAGCTAAACGTGAGTTTTTGGGCAAACGGGATGACTTGGGTGTTAAGAAAAATTCAAATGCAACTCTTTTCGTACCAAAAGTGGCTAGAACTGTCTTCACGAATGGTTTTCACACGGTTTGTAATACCGGAGCCAAAACTCCAGGAACGGTTTAGAAATGAGCTAAACATGAGTTTTTGGGCAAACAGGATGACTTGGGTGTTAAGAAAAAAATCAAATGCAACTCTTTTCATACCAAAAGTGGCTAGAACGGTCTTCATGAATGGTTTTCGCATAGTTTGTCCTACTTGAACCAACACTCCAGGAACGGGCTAGAAACGCGCTAAACATGAGTTTTGGGGCAAATGGAATGACTTGGGTGTTAAGAAAAATTCAAATGCAACTCTTTTCGTACCAAAAGTGGCTAGAACGGTCTTCACGAACGGTTTTCGCACGGTTGTCGTACCGGAACCAAAACTCCAGGAACGGACTAGAAACGAGCTAAACATGAGTTTTGGGGCAAACGGGATGACTTGGGTGTTAAGAAATATTCAAATGCAACTCTTTTCATACCAAATGTGGCTAGAACGGTCTTCACGAACGGTTTTCGCACAGTTTGTTGTACTGGAACCAAATCTCTAGGAACGGACTAGAAACGAGCTAAACATGAGTTTTGGGGCAAACGGGATGACTTGGGTGTTAAGAAAATTCAAATGCAACTCTTTTCATACCAAAATGTGGCTAGAACGGTCTTCACAAACGGTTTTCGCATGGTTTGCCATACCAAAGCCAAAACTCCGAGGAACGGACTAGAAACGAGCTAAACATGAGTTTTGGGACAAACGGGATGACTTGGGTGTTAAGAAAAATTCAAATGCAACTCTTTTCGTACCAAAAGTGGCTAGAATGGTCTTCACGATTGGTTTTCGCATAGTTTGTCATACTTGAACCAACACTCGAGGAATGGGCTAGAAACGCGCTAAACATGAGTTTTGGGGCAAACGGAATGACTTGGGTGTTAAGAAAAATTCAAATGCAACTCTTTTCGTACCAAAAGTGGCTACAACGGTCTTCACGAACGGTTTTCGCACGGTTGTGGTACCCGAACCAAAACTCCAGGAACGGTCTAGAAATGAGCTAAACATGAGTTTTGGGGCAAACGGGATGACTTGGGTGTTAAGAAATATTCAAATGCAACTCTTTTCGTACCAAAAGTGGCTACAACGGTCTTCACGAACGGTTTTCGCACAGTTTGTCGTACCGGAACCAACACTCCAGGAATAGGCTAGAAACGAGCTAAACATGAGTTTTGGGGCAAACAAAATGACTTGGGTGTTAAGAAATATTCAAATGCAACTCTTTTCGTACCAAATGTGGCTAGAACGGTCTTCACGAACGGTTTTCGCACGGTTGTCGTACCGGAACCAAAACTCTAGGAATGGGCTAGAAACGAGCTAAACATGAGTTTTGGGGCAAACGGGATGACTTGGGTGTTAAGAAAAATTCAAATGCAACTCTTTTTATACCAAATGTGGCTAGAACGGTCTTCACGAACGGTTTTCGCACGGTTTGTCATGTACCGGAACCAAAACTCCGGGGAACGGACTAGAAATGAGCTAAACATGAGTTTTTGGGCAAACGGGATGACTTGGGTGTTAAGAAAAATTCAAATGCAACTCTTTTCGTACCAAAAGTGGCTAGAACTGTCTTCACGAATGGTTTTCGCACGGTTTGTCGTAACGGAACCAAAACTCCGGGAACGGACTAGAAATGAGCTAAACATGAGTTTTGGGGCAAACGGGATGACTTGGGTGTTAAGAAAAATTCAAATGCAACTCTTTTCGTACCAAAAGTGGCTAGAACGGTCTTCATGAATGGTTTTCGCATAGTTTGTCCTACTTGAACCAACACTCGAGGAACGGACTAGAAACGCGCTAAACATGAGTTTTGGGGCAAACGGGATGACTTGGGTGTTAGAGAAAATTCAAATGCAACTCTTTTCGTACCAAAAGTGGCTAGAACGGTCTTCACGAACGGTTTTCGCACGGTTTGTCGTACCGGAACCAAAACTCCAGGAACGGTCTAGAAACGAGCTAAACATGAGTTTTGGGGCAAACGGGATGACTTGGGTGTTAAGAAATATTCAAATGCAACTCTTTTCGTACCAAATGTGGCTAGAACGGTCTTCACGAACGGTTTTCGCACAGTTTGTTGTACCGGAACCAAAACTCTAGGAACGGGCTAGAAACGAGCTAAACATGAGTTTTGGGGCAAACGGGATGACTTGGGTGTTAAGAAAAATTCAAATGCAACTCTTTTCATACCAAATGTGGCTAGAACTGTCTTCACAAACGGTTTTCGCATGGTTTGTCATACTTGGAACCAAAACTCCAGGAACGGATCTAGAAACGAGCTAAACATGAGTTTTGGGGCAAACGGGATGACTTGGGTGTTAAGAAAAATTCAAATGCAACTCTTTTCGTACCAAAAGTGGCTAGAACGGTCTTCACGATTGGTTTTCGCATAGTTTGTCGTACTTGAACCAAAACTCCAGGAATGGGCTAGAAACGCGCTAAACATGAGTTTTGGGGCAAACGGGATGACTTGGGTGTTAAGAAAAATTCAAATGCAACTCTTTTCGTACCAAAAGTGGCTAGAACGGTCTTCACGAACGGTTTTCGCACGGTTTGTCGTACGGAACCAAAACTCCGAGGAACGGACTAGAAATGAGCTAAACATGAGTTTTGGGGCAAACGGGATGACTTGGGTGTTAAGAAAATTCAAATGCAACTCTTTTCGTACCAAAAGTGGCTAGAACGGTCTTCACGAATGGTTTTCGCATAGTTTGTCTACTTGAACCAAAACTCCAGGAACGGACTAGAAATGCGCTAAACATGAGTTTTGGGGCAAACGGGATGACTTGGGTGTTAAGAAAATTCAAATGCAACTCTTTTCGTACCAAAAGTGGCTAGAACGGTCTTCACGAACGGTTTTCGCACGGTTGTCGTACCGGAACCAAAACTCCAGGAACGGACTAGAAACGAGCTAAACATGAGTTTTGGGGCAAACGGGATGACTTGGGTGTTAAGAAATATTCAAATGCAACTCTTTTCGTACCAAAAGTGGCTAGAATGGTCTTCACGAACGGTTTTGCACGTTTGTCATACGGAACCAACACTCTAGGAATAGGACTAGAAACGAGCTAAACATGAGTTTTGGGGCAAACAAAATGACTTGGGTGTTAAGAAATATTCAAATGCAACTCTTTTCGTACCAAAATGTGGCTAGAACGGTCTTCACGAACGGTTTTCGCACGGTTTGTCGTACCGGAACCAAAACTCTAGGAATGGGACTAGAAACGAGCTAAACATGAGTTTTGGGGCAAACGGGATGACTTGGGTGTTAAGAAAAATTCAAATGCAACTCTTTTTATACCAAATGTGGCTAGAATGGTCTTCACGAACGGTTTTCGCACGGTTTGTCATACCGGAACCAAAACTCCAGGAACGGACTAGAAATGAGCTAAACATGAGTTTTGGGGCAAACGGGATGACTTGGGTGTTAAGAAAAATTCAAATGCAACTCTTTTCGTACCAAAAGTGGCTAGAGAACGGTCTTCACGAATGGTTTTCGCACGGTTTGTAATACCGGAACCAAAACTCCAGGAACGGACTAGAAATGAGCTAAACATGAGTTTTGGGGCAAACGGGATGACTTGGGTGTTAAGAAAATTCAAATGCAACTCTTTTCGTACCAAAAGTGGCTAGAACGGTCTTCATGAATGGTTTTCGCATAGTTTGTCATACTGGAACCAAAACTCTTGGAACGGACTAGAAACGAGCTAAACATGAGTTTTGGGGCAAACGGGATGACTTGGGTGTTAAGAAAAATTCAAATGCAACTCTTTTCGTACCAAAAGTGGCTAGAACGGTCTTCACGAATGGTTTTCGCATAGTTTGTCGTACGTACCAGAACCAAAACTCCAGGAACGGACTAGAAACGAGCTAAACATGAGTTTTGGGGCAAACGGGATGACTTGGGTGTTAAGAAATATTCAAATGCAACTCTTTTCGTACCAAAAGTGGCTAGAACGGTCTTCACGAACGGTTTTCGCACGGTTTGTCGTACCTTGAACCAAAACTCCAAGAACGGGCTAGAAATGCGCTAAACATGAGTTTTGGGGCAAACGGGATGACTTGGGTGTTAAGAAAATTCAAATGCAACTCTTTTCGTACCAAATGTGGCTAGAACGGTCTTCACGAATGGTTTTCGCACGGTTGTTGTACCGGAACCAAAACTCCTAGGAACGGACTAGAAACGAGCTAAACATGAGTTTTGGGGCAAACGGGATGACTTGGGTGTTAAGAAAAATTCAAATGCAACTCTTTTCGTACCAAAAGTGGCTAGAACGGTCTTCACGAATGGTTTTCGCACGTTTGTTGTCATACCGAACCAAAACTCTAGGAACGGACTAGAAACGAGCTAAACATGAGTTTTGGGGCAAACGGGATGACTTGGGTGTTAAGAAAAATTCAAATGCAACTCTTTTCGTACCAAAAGTGGCTAGAACGGTCTTCACGAACGGTTTTCGCATAGTTTGTCGTACTTGAACCAACACTCCAGGAACGGACTAGAAACGCGCTAAACATGAGTTTTGGGGCAAACGGGATGACTTGGGTGTTAAGAAAAATTCAAATGCAACTCTTTTCGTACCAAAAGTGGCTAGAACGGTCTTCACGAACGGTTTTCGCACAGTTTGTCGTACCGGAACCAAAACTCCAGGAACGGACTAGAAATGAGCTAAACATGAGTTTTGGGGCAAACGGGATGACTTGGGTGTTAAGAAAAATTCAAATGCAACTCTTTTCGTACCAAAAGTGGCTAGAACGGTCTTCACGAATGGTTTTCGCATAGTTTGTCGTACTTGAACCAACACTCCGGGAACGGACTAGAAACGCGCTAAACATGAGTTTTGGGGCAAACGGGATGACTTGGGTGTTAAGAAAATTCAAATGCAACTCTTTTCGTACCAAAAGTGGCTAGAACGGTCTTCACGAACGGTTTTCGCACGGTTTGTCGTACGGAACCAAAACTCCGAGGAACGGTCTAGAAACGAGCTAAACATGAGTTTTGGGGCAAACGGGATGACTTGGGTGTTAAGAAATATTCAAATGCAACTCTTTTCGTACCAAAAGTGGCTAGAATGGTCTTCATGAACGGTTTTTGCACAGTTTTGTCGTACCGGAACCAAACTCCGGGGAACGGACTAGAAACGAGCTAAACATGAGTTTTGGGGCAAAAAAATGACTTGGGTGTTAAGAAATATTCAAATGCAACTCTTTTCGTACCAAATGTGGCTAGAACGGTCTTCACGAACGGTTTTCGCACGGTTTGTCGTACCGGAACCAAAACTCCTAGGAACGGACTAGAAATGAGCTAAACATGAGTTTTGGGGCAAACGGGATGACTTGGGTGTTAAGAAAATTCAAATGCAACTCTTTTCGTACCAAAATGTGGCTAGAACGGTCTTCAC
This sequence comes from Themeda triandra, assembly GCA_018135685.1. Classification (NCBI taxonomy): domain Eukaryota; kingdom Viridiplantae; phylum Streptophyta; class Magnoliopsida; order Poales; family Poaceae; genus Themeda; species Themeda triandra. Next base: position 43,637 of record JAENPR010001992.1, read on the forward strand.
GAACGGTTTTCGCACGGTTTGTCGTACCGGAACCAAAACTCCAAGAACGGACTAGAAACGAGCTAAACATGAGTTTTGGGGCAAACGGGATGACTTGGGTGTTAAGAAAAATTCAAATGCAACTCTTTTCGTACCAAAAGTGGCTAGAACGGTCTTCACGAACGGTTTTCGCACGGTTTGTCGTACCGGAACCAAAACTCCAGGAACGGACTAGAAACGAGCTAAACATGAGTTTTGGGGCAAACGGGATGACTTGGGTGTTAAGAAAAATTCAAATGCAACTCTTTTCGTACCAAAAGTGGCTAGAACGGTCTTCACGAATGGTTTTCGCATAGTTTGTCCTACTTGAACCAACACTCTAGGAACGGACTAGAAACGCGCTAAACATGAGTTTTGGGGCAAACGGGATGACTTGGGTGTTAAGAAAAATTCAAATGCAACTCTTTTCGTACCAAAAGTGGCTAGAACGGTCTTCACGAACGGTTTTCGCATAGTTTGTCGTACCGGAACCAAAACTCCGAGGAACGGACTAGAAACGAGCTAAACATGAGTTTTGGGGCAAACGGGATGACTTGGGTGTTAAGAAATATTCAAATGCAACTCTTTTCGTACCAAAAGTGGCTAGAACGGTCTTCACGAACGGTTTTCGCACAGTTTGTCGTACCGGAACCAAAACTCCAAGAACGGACTAGAAATGAGCTAAACATGAGTTTTGGGGCAAACGGGATGACTTGGGTGTTAAGGAAAAATTCAAATGCAACTCTTTTCATACCAAATGTGGCTAGAACGGTCTTCACGAATGGTTTTCGCACGGTTTTGTACCGGAACCAAAACTCTAGGAACGGACTAGAAACGAGCTAAACATGAGTTTTGGGGCAAACGGGATGACTTGGGTGTTAAGAAAATTCAAATGCAACTCTTTTCATACCAAAAGTGGCTAGAACGGTCTTCACGAACGGTTTTCGCACGGTTTGTCATACCGGAACCAAAACTCCAGGAACGGACTAGAAACGAGCTAAACATGAGTTTTGGGGCAAACGGGATGACTTGGGTGTTAAGAAAAATTCAAATGCAACTCTTTTCGTACCAAAAGTGGCTAGAACGGTCTTCACGAACGGTTTTCGCATAGTTTGTCGTACGGAACCAAAACTCCGAGGAACGGACTAGAAACGAGCTAAACATGAGTTTTGGGGCAAACGGGATGACTTGGGTGTTAAGAAAATTCAAATGCAACTCTTTTCGTACCAAAAGTGGCTAGAACGGTCTTCACGAACGGTTTTCGCACGGTTTGTCGTACCGGAACCAAAACTCCAGGAACGGACTAGAAATGAGCTAAACATGAGTTTTGGGGCAAACGGGATGACTTGGGTGTTAAGAAATATTCAAATGCAACTCTTTTCGTACCAAAAGTGGCTAGAACGGTCTTCACGAACGGTTTTCGCACGGTTGTCGTACGGAACCAAACTCCTAGGAACGGACTAGAAACGAGCTAAACATGAGTTTTGGGGCAAACGGGATGACTTGGGTGTTAAGAAATATTCAAATGCAACTCTTTTCGTACCAAAATGTGGCTAGAACGGTCTTCACGAATGGTTTTCGCACGGTTTGTCGTACTTGAACCAAAACTCTAGGAACGGACTAGAAACGCGCTAAACATGAGTTTTGGGGCAAACGGGATGACTTGGGTGTTAAGAAATATTCAAATGCAACTCTTTTCGTACCAAAAGTGGCTAGGAACGGTCTTCACGAACGGTTTTCGCACGGTTTGTCGTACCGGAACCAACACTCGTGGAACGGACTAGAAATGCGCTAAACATGAGTTTTGGGGCAAACGGGATGACTTGGGTGTTAAGAAATATTCAAATGCAACTCTTTTCGTACCAAAAGTGGCTAGAACGGTCTTCACGAATGGTTTTCGCACGGTTTGTCGTACCGGAACCAAAACTCCAGGAACGGACTAGAAACGAGCTAAACATGAGTTTTGGGGCAAACGGGATGACTTGGGTGTTAAGAAAAATTCAAATGCAACTCTTTTCGTACCAAAAGTGGCTAGAACGGTCTTCACGAATGGTTTTCGCATAGTTTGTCCTACTTGAACCAAAACTCCAGGAACGGACTAGAAACGAGCTAAACATGAGTTTTGGGGCAAATGGGATGACTTGGGTGTTAAGAAAAATTCAAATGCAACTCTTTTCGTACCAAAAGTGGCTAGAACGGTCTTCACGAACGGTTTTCGCACGGTTTGTCGTACGGAACCAAATACTCCGGGAACGGACTAGAAACGAGCTAAACATGAGTTTTGGGGCAAACGAGATGACTTGGGTGTTAAGAAAATTCAAATGCAACTCTTTTCGTACCAAATGTGGCTAGAACTGTCTTCACGAACGGTTTTCGCACGGTTTGTCGTACCGGAACCAAAACTCTAGGAACGGACTAGAAACGAGCTAAACATGAGTTTTGGGGCAAACGGGATGACTTGGGTGTTAAGAAATATTCAAATGCAACTCTTTTCGTACCAAAAGTGGCTAGAACGGTCTTCACGAACGGTTTTCGCACGGTTTGTCATACCGGAACCAAAACTCCTAGGAACGGACTAGAAACGAGCTAAACATGAGTTTTGGGGCAAACGGGATGACTTGGGTGTTAAAAAATTCAAATGCAACTCTTTTCGTACCAAAAGTGGCTAGAACGGTCTTCACGAATGGTTTTCGCATAGTTTGTCATACTTGAACCAACACTCCAGGAACGGGCTAGAAACGCGCTAAACATGAGTTTTGGGGCAAACGGGATGACTTGGGTGTTAAGAAAAATTCAAATGCAACTCTTTTCGTACCAAAAGTGGCTAGAACGGTCTTCACGAACGGTTTTCGCATAGTTTGTCATACTTGAACCAACACTCCAGGAACGGGCTAGAAACGCGCTAAACATGAGTTTTGGGGCAAACGGGATGACTTGGGTGTTAAGAAATATTCAAATGCAACTCTTTTCGTACCAAAAGTGGCTAGAACGGTCTTCACGAACGGTTTTCGCACAGTTTGTCATACTGGAACCAAATCTCCAGGAACGGACTAGAAACGAGCTAAACATGAGTTTTGGGGCAAACGGGATGACTTGGGTGTTAAGAAAAATTCAAATACAACTCTTTTCGTACCAAGTGGCTAGAACGGTCTTCACGAACGGTTTTCGCACAATTTGTCGTACCGGAACCAAAACTCCAGGAACGGACTAGAAATGAGCTAAACATGAGTTTTGGGGCAAAATGGATGACTTGGGTGTTAAGAAAAATTCAAATGCAGCTCTTTTCGTAACAAATGTGGCTAGAACAGTCTTTACGAACGGTTTTCGCACAGTTTGTCGTACCGGAACCAAAACTCCAGGAACGGACTAGAAACGAGCTAAACATGAGTTTTGGGGCAAACGGGATGACTTGGGTGTTAAGAAATATTCAAATGCAACTCTTTTCGTACCAAAAGTGGCTAGAACGGTCTTCACGAACGGTTTTCGCACAGTTTGTCGTACGGAACCAAAACTATAGGAACGGACTAGAAACGAGCTAAACATGAGTTTTGGGGCAAACGGGATGACTTGGGTGTTAAGAAATATTCAAATGCAACTCTTTTCGTACCAAAAGTGGCTAGAACGGTCTTCACGAATGGTTTTCGCACAGTTTGTCGTACCGGAACCAAAACTCCAGGAACGGACTAGAAACGCGCTAAACATGAGTTTTGGGGCAAACGGGATGACTTGGGTGTTAAGAAATATTCAAATGCAACTCTTTTCGTACCAAAATGTGGCTAGAACGGTCTTCACGAACGGTTTTCGCACGTTTGTCGTACCGGAACCAAAACTCGAGGAACGGACTAGAAATGAGCTAAACATGAGTTTTGGGGCAAACGGGATGACTTGGGTGTTAAGAAAATTCAAATGCAACTCTTTTCGTACCAAATGTGGCTAGAACGGTCTTCACGAACGGTTTTCTAGTTTGTCGTACGAGAACCAAAACTCCACGAATGGACTAGAAATGAGCTAAACATGAGTTTTGGGGCAAAACGGGATGACTTGGGTGTTAAGAAAAATTCAAATGCAACTCTTTTCATACCAAAAGTGGCTAGAACGGTCTTCACGAATGGTTTTCGCACGGTTTGTCGTACCGGAACCAAAACTATAGGAACGGACTAGAAACGAGCTAAACATGAGTTTTGGGGCAAACGGGATGACTTGGGTGTTAAGAAAATTCAAATGCAACTCTTTTCGTACCAAAAGTGGCTAGAACGGTCTTCACGAACGGTTTTCGCACGGTTTGTCGTACGGAACCAAACTCCGGGAATGGACTAGAAACGAGCTAAACATGAGTTTTGGGGCAAACGGGATGACTTGGGTGTTAAGAAAATTCAAATGCAACTCTTTTCGTACCAAAATGTGGCTAGAACGGTCTTCACGAACGGTTTTCGCACGGTTTGTCGTACGGAACCAAAACTCCGAGGAACGGACTAGAAATGAGCTAAACATGAGTTTTGGGGCAAACGGGATGACTTGGGTGTTAAGAAAAATTCAAATGCAACTCTTTTCGTACCAAAAGTGGCTAGAACGGTCTTCACGAACGGTTTTCGCACGGTTTGTCGTACGGAACCAAAACTCCAGGAACGGACTAGAAATGAGCTAAACATGAGTTTTGGGGCAAACGGGATGACTTGGGTGTTAAGAAAATTCAAATGCAACTCTTTTCGTACCAAAAGTGGCTAGAACGGTCTTCACGAACGGTTTTCGCACGTTTGTCGTACGGAACCAAAACTCCAGGAACGGACTAGAAACAAGCTAAACATGAGTTTTGGGGCAAACGGGATGACTTGGGTGTTAAGAAAATTCAAATGCAACTCTTTTCGTACCAAAAGTGGCTAGAACGGTCTTCACGAATGGTTTTCGCATAGTTTGTCGTACTTGAACCAAAACTCCTAGGAACGGACTAGAAACGAGCTAAACATGAGTTTTGGGGCAAACGGGATGACTTGGGTGTTAAGAAATATTCAAATGCAACTCTTTTCGTACCAAAAGTGGCTAGAACGGTCTTCACGAACGGTTTTCGCATAGTTTGTCGTACTCGAACCAACACTCCAGGAATGGGCTAGAAATGCGCTAAACATGAGTTTTGGGGCAAACGGGATGACTTGGGTGTTAAGAAATATTCAAATGCAACTCTTTTCGTACCAAAAGTGGCTAGAACGGTCTTCATGAACGGTTTTCGCACGGTTTGTCGTACTAGAACCAAAACTCCAGGAACGGACTAGAAACGAGCTAAACATGAGTTTTGGGGCAAACGGGATGACTTGGGTGTTAAGAAAAATTCAAATGCAACTCTTTTCGTACCAAATGTGGCTAGAACGGTCTTCACGAACGGTTTTCGCACGGTTTGTTGTACCGGAACCAAAACTCCAGGAACGGACTAGAAACGAGCTAAACATGAGTTTTGGGGCAAACGGGATGACTTGGGTGTTAAGAAAATTCAAATGCAACTCTTTTCCTACCAAAAGTGGCTAGAACGGTCTTCACGAACGGTTTTCGCACGGTTTGTCGTACCGGAACCAAAACTCCTAGGAACGGACTAGAAACGAGCTAAACATGAGTTTTGGGGCAAACGAGATGACTTGGGTGTTAAGAAAATTCAAATGCAACTCTTTTCGTACCAAAAGTGGCTAGAACGGTCTTCACGAACGGTTTTCGCACGGTTTGTCGTACCGGAACCAAAACTCCTAGGAACGGACTAGAAACGAGCTAAACATGAGTTTTGGGGCAAACGGGATGACTTGGGTGTTAAGAAAAATTCAAATGCAACTCTTTTCGTACCAAATGTGGCTAGAACTGTCTTCACGAATGGTTTTCGCACTGTTTGTCGTACCAGAACCAAAACTCCAGGATCGGACTAGAAACGAGCTAAACATGAGTTTTGGGGCAAACGGGATGACTTGGGTGTTAAGAAATATTCAAATGCAACTCTTTTCGTACCAAAAGTGGCTAGAACGGTCTTCACGAACGGTTTTCGCACAGTTTGTCGTACCGGAACCAAAACTCCAGGAACGGACTAGAAACGAGCTAAACATGAGTTTTGGGGCAAACGGGATGACTTGGGTGTTAAGAAAAAGTGGCTAGCAACTCTTTTCGTACCAAAATTTGCTAGAACGGTATTCACGAATGGTTTTCGCATAGTTTGTCATACTTGAACCAACACTCCAGGAACGGTCTAGAAATGCGCTAAACATGAGTTTTGGGGCAAACGGAATGACTTGGGTGTTGAGAAAAATTCAACTGCAACTCTTTTCATACCAAAAGTGGCTAGAACGGTCTTCACGAACGGTTTTCGCACAGTTTGTCGTACCGGAACCAATACTCCAGGAACGGACTAGAAACGCGCTAAACATGAGTTTTGGGGCAAACGGGATGACTTGGGTGTTAAGAAATATTCAAATGCAACTCTTTTCGTACCAAAAGTGGCTAGAACGGTCTTCACGAACGGTTTTCGCACAGTTTGTCATACCGGAACCAAAACTCTAGGAACGGACTAGAAACGAGCTAAACATGAGTTTTGGGGCAAACGGGATGACTTGGGTGTTAAGAAATATTCAAATGCAACTCTTTTCGTACCAAAAGTGGCTAGAACGGTCTTCACGAACGGTTTTCGCACAGTTTGTCATACCGGAACCAAAACTATAGGAACGGACTAGAAACGAGCTAAACATGAGTTTTGGGGCAAACGGGATGACTTGGGTGTTAAGAAATATTCAAATGCAACTCTTTTCGTACCAAAAGTGGCTAGAACGGTCTTCACGAACGGTTTTCGCACAGTTTGTCGTACCGGAACCAAAACTCGAGGAACGGACTAGAAATGAGCTAAACATGAGTTTTGGGGCAAACGGGATGACTTGGGTGTTAAGAAAAATTCAAATGCAACTCTTTTCGTACCAAATGTGGCTAGAACGGTCTTCAAACGGTTTTCACGTTTGTCGTACCGGAACCAAAACTCCAGGAACGGACTAGAAACGAGCTAAACATGAGTTTTGGGGCAAACGGGATGACTTGGGTGTTAAGAAATATTCAAATGCAACTCTTTTCGTACCAAATGTGGCTAGAACGGTCTTCACGAACGGTTTTCACATAGTTTGTCGTATCGGAACCAACACTCCAGGAACGGACTAGAAACGAGCTAAACATGAGTTTTGGGGCAAACGGGATGACTTGGGTGTTAAGAAAAATTCAAATGCAACTCTTTTCATACCAAAAGTGGCTAGAATGGTCTTCACGAATGGTTTTCGCATAGTTTGTCGTACTTGAACCAAAACTCCAGGAACGGTCTAGAAACACGCTAAACATGAGTTTTGGGGCAAACGGGATGACTTGGGTGTTAAGAAATATTCAAATGCAACTCTTTTCGTACCAAAAGTGGCTAGAACGGTCTTCACGAATGGTTTTCACATAGTTTGTCGTACTTGAACCAACACTCCAGGAATGGGCTAGAAATGCGCTAAACATGAGTTTTGGGGCAAACGGGATGACTTGGGTGTTAAGAAATATTCAAATGCAACTCTTTTTGTACCAAAAGTGGCTAGAACGGTCTTCACGAACGGTTTTCGCACAGTTTGTCGTACCGGAACCAAAACTCCAGGAACGGACTAGAAACGAGCTAAACATGAGTTTTGGGGCAAACGGGATGACTTGGGTGTTAAGAAAATTCAAATGCAACTCTTTTCGTACCAAATGTGGCTAGAACGGTCTTCACGAACGGTTTCCGCACGGTTTGTCATACCGGAACCAAACGTCCGGGAACGGACTAGAAACGAGCTAAACATGAGCTTTGGGGCAAACGGGATGACTTGGATGTTAAGAAAAATTCAAATGCAACTCTTTTCGTACCAAAAGTGGCTTGAACGGTCTTCACGAACGGTTTTCGCACAGTTTGTCATACCGGAACCAAAACTCCAGGAACGGACTAGAAACGAGCTAAACATGAGTTTTGGGGCAAACGGGATGACTTGGGTGTTAAGAAAAATTCAAATGCAACTCTTTTCGTACCAAAAGTGGCTAGAACGGTCTTCACGAACGGTTTTCGCACGGTTTGTCGTACGGAACCAAAACTCCAGGAACGGACTAGAAACGCGCTAAACATGAGTTTTGGGGCAAACGGGATGACTTGGGTGTTAAGAAATATTCAAATGCAACTCTTTTCGTACCAAAAGTGGCTAGAACGGTCTTCACGAATGGTTTTCGCACGTTTGTCGTACCGGAACCAAAACTCCTAGGAACGGACTAGAAACGCGCTAAACATGAGTTTTGGGGCAAACGGGATGACTTGGGTGTTAAGAAATATTCAAATGCAACTCTTTTCGTACCAAAAGTGGCTAGAACGGTCTTCACGAACGGTTTTCGCACGGTTTGTCGTACGGAACCAAAACTCCTAGGAACGGACTAGAAACGAGCTAAACATGAGTTTTGGGGCAAACGGGATGACTTGGGTGTTAAGAAAATTCAAATGCAACTCTTTTCGTACCAAAAGTGGCTAGAACGGTCTTCACGAACGGTTTTGCATAGTTTGTCGTACCGGAACCAAAACTCCAGGAACGGACTAGAAACGAGCTAAACATGAGTTTTGGGGCAAACGGGATGACTTGGGTGTTAAGAAAATTCAAATGCAACTCTTTTCGTACCAAAAGTGGCTAGAACGGTCTTCACGAACGGTTTTCGCATAGTTTGTCATACCGGAACCAAAACTCCAGAACGGACTAGAAATGAGCTAAACATGAGTTTTGGGGCAAACGGGATGACTTGGGTGTTAAGAAAATTCAAATGCAACTCTTTTCGTACCAAAAGTGGCTAGAACGGTCTTCACGAACGGTTTTCGCACGGGATGACTTGGGTGTTGTCGTACCAAAAGTGGTTAGAACGGTCTTCACGAACGGTTTTCGCCGGAACCAAAACTCCAGGGAACGGACTAGAAACGAGCTAAACATGAGTTTTGGGGCAAACGGGATGACTTGGGTGTTAAGAAATATTCAAATGCAACTCTTTTCGTACCAAAAGTGGCTAGAACGGTCTTCACGAACGGTTTTCGCACAGTTTGTCGTACCGGAACCAAAACTATAGGAACGGACTAGAAACGAGCTAAACATGAGTTTTGGGGCAAACGGGATGACTTGGGTGTTAAGAAATATTCAAATGCAACTCTTTTCGTACCAAAAGTGGCTAGAACGGTCTTCACGAATGGTTTTCGCACGGTTTGTCGTACCGGAACCAAAACTCCAGGAACGGACTAGAAACGAGCTAAACATGAGTTTTGGGGCAAACGGGATGACTTGGGTGTTAAGAAATATTCAAATGCAACTCTTTTCGTACCAAAATGTAGCTAGAACGGTCTTCACGAACGGTTTTCGCAGTTTGTCGTACAGAACCAAAACTCCGAGGAACGGACTAGAAATGAGCTAAACATGAGTTTTGGGGCAAACGGGATGACTTGGGTGTTAAGAAAATTCAAATGCAACTCTTTTCGTACCAAAATGTGGCTAGAACGGTCTTCACGAATGGTTTTCGCATAGTTTGTCGTACTTGAACCAAACTCCACGAACGGACTAGAAATGCGCTAAACATGAGTTTTGGGGCAAACGGGATGACTTGGGTGTTAAGAAATATTCAAATGCAACTCTTTTCATACCAAAAGTGGCTAGAACGGTCTTCACGAACGGTTTTCGCACGGTTTGTCGTATCTTTGGAACCAAAACTATAGGAACGGACTAGAAACGAGCTAAACATGAGTTTTGGGGCAAACGGGATGACTTGGGTGTTAAGAAATATTCAAATGCAACTCTTTTCGTACCAAAAGTGGCTAGAACGGTCTTCACGAACGGTTTTCGCACGGTTTGTCGTACCGGAACCAAAACTCCAGGAACGGACTAGAAACGAGCTAAACATGAGTTTTGGAGCAAACGGGATGACTTGGGTGTTAAGAAATATTCAAATGCAACTCCTTTCGTACCAAATGTAGCTAGAACTGTCTTCACGAACGGTTTTCGCACAGTTTGTCGTACCGGAACCAAAACTCCAGGAACGGACTAGAAATGAGCTAAACATGAGTTTTGGGGCAAACGGGATGACTTGGGTGTTAAGAAAAATTCAAATGCAACTCTTTTCGTACCAAATGTGGCTAGAAATGTCTTCACGAACGGTTTTCACACGGTTTGTCGTACTTGGAACCAAAACTCCACGAACGGACTAGAAATGAGCTAAACATGAGTTTTGGGGCAAACGGGATGACTTGGGTGTTAAGAAATATTCAAATGCAACTCTTTTCGTACCAAATGTGGCTAGAACGGTCTTCACAAACGGTTTTCACACAGTTTGTCGTACCGGAACCGAAACCCCAGGAACGGACTAGAAACAAGCTAAACATGAGTTTTGGGGCAAACGGGATGACTTGGGTGTTAAGAAAAATTCAAATGCAACTCTTTTCATACCAAAATTAGCTAGAATGGTCTTCACGAATGGTTTTCGCATAGTTTGTCGTACTTGAACCAACACTCCAGGAACGGTCTAGAAACACGCTAAACATGAGTTTTGGGGCAAACGGGATGACTTCGGTGTTAAGAAATATTAAAATTCAACTCTTTTCGTACCAAAAGTGGCTAGGACGGTCTTCACGAACGGTGTTCACACAGTTTGTCGTACCAGAACTAACACTCCAGGAATGGGCAATGCGCTAAACATGAGTTTTGGGGCAAACGGGACGACTTGGGTGTTAAGAAATATTCAAATGCAACTCTTTTTGTACCGAAAGTGGCTAGAACGGTCTTCATGAACGGTTTTCGCACAGTTTGTCGTACCAGAACCAAAACTCCAGGAACGGACTAGAAACGAGCTAAACATGAGTTTTGGGGCAAACGGGATGACTTGGGTGTTAAGAAAATTCAAATGCAACTCCTTTCGTACCCAATGTGGCTAGAACTGTCTCCACAAACAGTTTTCGCACAGTTTGTTGTACCAGAACCAAAACTCCAGGAACGGACTAGAAACGAGCTAAACTTGTGTTTTGGGGCAAACAGGACGACTTGGGTGTTAAGAAAAATTCAAATGCAACTCTTTTCCTATCAAAAGTGGCTAGAACGGTCTTCACGAACGGTTTTCGCACAGTTTATCGTACTGGAACCAAATCTCCAGGAGCGGCCTAGAAACGAGCTAAACATGAGTTTTGGGGCAAACGAGATGACTTGGGTGTTAAGAAAAATTCAAATGCAACTCTTTTCGTACCAAAAGTGGCTAGAACGGTCTTCACGAACGGTTTTCGCACAGTTTGTCGTACCGGAACCAATACTCCAGGAACGGACTAGAAACGCGCTAAACATGAGTTTTGGGGCAAACGGGATGACTCGGGTGTTAAGAAATATTCAAATGCAACTCTTTTCGTACCAAAAGTTGCTAGAACGGTCTTCACGAATGGTTTTCGCACAGTTTGTCGTACCGGAACCAAAACTCTAGGATCGGACTAGAAACGCGCTAACATGAGTTTTGGGGCAAACGGGATGACTTGGGTGTTAAGAAATATTCAACTCTTTTCGTACCAAAAGTGGCTAGAACGGTCTTCACGAACGGTTTTCGCACAGTTTGTCGTACCGGAACCAAAACTCCAGGAACGGACTAGAAACGAGCTAAACATGAGTTTTGGGGCAAACGGGATGACTTGGGTGTTAAGAAAAATTCAAATGCAACTCTTTTCGTACCAAAATTAGGTAGAACGGTCTTCACGAATGGTTTTCGCATAGTTTGTCATACTTGAACCAACACTCCAGGAACGGGCCAGAAATGCGCTAAACATGAGTTTTGGGGCAAACGGAATGACTTGGGTGTTGAAAAAAATTCAACTGCAACTCTTTTCATACCAAAAGTGGCTGGAACGGTCTTCACGAACGGTTTTCGCACAGTTTGTCGTACCAGAACCCATACTCCAGGAACGGACTAGAAACGCGCTAAACATGAGTTTTGGGGCAAACGGGATGACTTGGGTGTTAAGAAATATTCAAATGCAACTCTTTTCGTACCAAAAGTGGCTAGAACGGTCTTCACGAACGGTTGTCGCACAGTTTGTCATACTGGAACCAAAACTATAGGAACAGACTATAAACGAGCTAAACATGAGTTATGGGGCAAACGGGATGACTTGGGTGTTAAGAAATATTCAAATGCAACTCTTTTCGTACCAAAAGTGGCTAGAACGGTCTTCACGAACGGTTGTCGCACAGTTTTTCGTACCGGAACCAAAACTCCAGGAACGGACTAGAAACGCTCTAAACATGAGTTTTGGAGCAAACGGGATGACTTGGGTGTTAAGAAATATTCAAATGCAACTCCTTTCGTACCAAATGTAGCTAGAACTGTCTTCACGAACGGTTTTCGCACAGTTTGTCGTACCGGAACCAAAACTCGAGGAACGGACTAGAAATGAGCTAAACATGAGTTTTGGGGCAAACGGGATGACTTGGGTGTTAAGAAAAATTCAAATGCAACTCCTTTCGTACCCCATGTGGCTAGAACTGTCTTCCCGAACAGTTTTCACACAGTTTGTCGTACCAGAACCAAAACTCCACGAACGGACTAGAAACGAGCTAAACATGAGTTTTGGGGCAAACGGGATGACTTGGGTGTTAAGAAATATTCAAATGCAACTCTTTTCATACCAAATGTGGCTAGAACTGTCTTCACAAACGGTTTTCACACAGTTTGTCGTACCGGAACCGAAACCCCAGGAACGGACTAGAAACGAGCTAAACATGAGTTTTGGGGCAAACGGGATGACTTGGGTGTTAAGAAAAATTCAAATGCAACTCTTTTCATACCAAAATTAGCTAGAATGGTCTTCACGAATGGTTTTCGCATAGTTTGTCGTACTTGAACCAACACTCCAGGAACGGTCTAGAAACACGCTAAACATGAGTTTTGGGGCAAACGGGATGACTTCGGTGTTAAGAAATATTCAAATTCAACTCTTTTCGTACCAAAAGTGGCTAGGACGGTCTTCACGAAGTTTGTCGGTTTTCGCTAAACATGAGTTTTTGTCAAATGCAACTCTTTTTGTACCAAAGTGGCTAACCAAAACTCCAGGAACGGACTAGAAACGAGCTAAACATGAGTTTTGGGGCAAACGGGATGACTTGGGTGTTAAGAAAATTCAAATGCAACTCCTTTCGTACCCAATGTGGCTAGAACTGTCTCCACAAACAGTTTTCGCACAGTTTGTTGTACCAGAACCAAAACTCCAGGAACAGACTAGAAACGAGCTAAACTTGTGTTTTGGGGCAAACTGGACGACTTGGGTGTTAAGAAAAATTCAAATGCAACTCTTTTCCTATCAAAAGTGGCTAGAACGGTCTTCACGAACGGTTTTCGCACAGTTTGTCATACCGTAACCAAATCTCCAGGAGCGGCCTAGAAACGAGCTAAACATGAGTTTTGGGGCAAACGAGATGACTTGGGTGTTAAGAAAAATTCAAATGCAACTCTTTTCGTACCAAAAGTGGCTAGAACGGTCTTCATGAACGGTTTTCGCACAGTTTGTCGTACCGGAACCAATACTCCAGGAACGGACTAGAAACGCGCTAAACATGAGTTTTGGGGCAAACGGGATGACTTGGGTGTTAAGAAATATTCAAATGCAACTCTTTTCGTACCAAAAGTTGCTAGAACGGTCTTCACGAATGGTTTTCGCACGGTTGTCGTCGTACCGGAACCAAAACTCTAGGATCGGACTAGAAACGCGCTAAACATGAGTTTTGGGGCAAACGGGATGACTTGGGTGTTAAGAAATATTCAAATGCAACTCTTTTCGTACCAAAAGTGGCTAGAACGGTCTTCACGAACGGTTTTCGCACAGTTTGTTGTACCGGAACCAAAACTCCAGGAACGGACTAGAAACGAGCTAAACATGAGTTTTGGGGCAAACGGGATGACTTGGGTGTTAAGAAAAATTCAAATGCAACTCTTTTCGTACCAAAAGTGGCTAGAACGGTCTTCACGAACGGTTTTCGCATAGTTTGTCATACTGGAACCAAAACTCCGGGAACGGACTAGAAACGAGCTAAACATGAGTTTTGGGGCAAACGGGATGACTTGGGTGTTAAGAAAAATTCAAATGCAACTCTTTTCGTACCAAAAGTGGCTAGAACGGTCTTCACGAACGGTTTTCGCACGTTTGTCGTACCCAGAACCAAAACTCCAGGAACGGACTAGAAACGAGCTAAACATGAGTTTTGGGGCAAACGGGATGACTTGGGTGTTAAGAAAAATTCAAATGCAACTCTTTTCGTACCAAAAGTGGCTAGAACGGTCTTCACGAACGGTTTTCGCACGGTTTGTCGTCTTGGAACCAAAACATAGGAACGGACTAGAAACGAGCTAAACATGAGTTTTGGGGCAAACGGGATGACTTGGGTGTTAAGAAAATTCAAATGCAACTCTTTTCGTACCAAAAGTGGCTAGAACGGTCTTCACGAACGGTTTTCGCACGGTTGTCGTACCGGAACCAAAACTCCAGGAACGGACTAGAAACAAGCTAAACATGAGTTTTGGGGCAAACGGGATGACTTGGGTGTTAAGAAAATTCAAATGCAACTCTTTTCATACCAAAAGTGGCTAGAACGGTCTTCACGAACGGTTTTCGCACGGTTTGTCGTACCGGAACCAAATCTCCAGGAACGGACTAGAAACGAGCTAAACATGAGTTTTGGGGCAAACGGGATGACTTGGGTGTTAAGAAAATTCAAATGCAACTCTTTTTGTACCAAAAGTGGCTAGAACGGTCTTCACGAAACGGTTTTCGCACAATTTGTCGTACGGAACCAAAACTCCAGGAACGGACTAGAAACGAGCTAAACATGAGTTTTGGGGCAAACGGGATGACTTGGGTGTTAAGAAAAATTCAAATGCAACTCTTTTCGTACCAAAAGTGGCTAGAACGGTCTTCACGAAATGGTTTTCGCATAGTTTTGTCGTTTGGAACCAAACTCCAGGAAAGGACTAGAAACGAGCTAAACATGAGTTTTGGGGCAAACGGGATGACTTGGGTGTTAAGAAAATTCAAATGCAACTCCTTTCGTACCCAATGTGGCTAGAACTGTCTTCACGAACGGTTTTCACACGGTTTGTCATACCTTGAACCAAAACTCCGAGGAACGGACTAGAAACAAGCTAAACATGAGTTTTGGGGCAAACGGGATGACTTGGGTGTTAAGAAAAATTCAAATGCAACTTTTTTCGTACCAAAAGTGGCTAGAACGGTCTTCACGAACGGTTTTCGCACAGTTTGTCGTACTGGAACCAAATCTCCAGGAATGGACTAGAAACATGCTAAACATGAGTTTAGGGGCAAACGGGATGACTTGGGTGTTAAGAAAAATTCAAATGCAACTCCTTTCATACCCAATGTGTCTAGAACTGTCTTCACGAACAGTTTTCACGCAGTTTGTTGTACCAGAACCAAAACTCCAGTAACGGACTAGAAACGAGCTAAACATGAGTTTTGGGGCAAACGGGATGACTTGGGTGTTAAGAAAAATTCAAATGCAACTTTTTCCGTACCAAAAGTGGCTAGAACGGTCATCATGAACGGTTTTCGCACAGTTTGTTGTACTGGAACCAAATCTCCAGGAATGGACTAGAAACGAGCTAAACATGAGTTTTGGGGCAAACGGGATGACTTGGGTGTTAAGAAAAATTCAAATGCAACTCCTTTCGTACTCAATGTGGCTAGAACTGTCTTCACGAACAGTTTTCACACAGTTTGTTGTACCAGAACCAAAACTCCAGGAACGGACTAGAAACGAGCTAAACATGAGTTTTGGGGCAAACGAGATGACTTGGGTGTTAAGAAAAATTCAAATGCAACTCTTTTCTTACCAAAAGTGGCTAGAACGGTCTTCACGAACGTTTTTCGCACAGTTTGTCGTACTGGAACCAAATCTCCAGGAATGGCCTAGAAACGAGCTAAACATGAGTTTTGGGGCAAACGGGATGACTTGGGTGTTAAGAAAAATTCAAATGCAACTCTTTTCGTACCAAAAGTGGCTAGAACGGTCTTCACGAACGGTTTTCGCACGGTTGTCGACCGGAACCAAAACTCTAGGGGAACGGACTAGAAACGAGCTAAACATGAGTTTTGGGGCAAACGGGATGACTTGGGTGTTAAGAAATATTCAAATGCAACTCTTTTCGTACCAAAAGTGGCTAGAACGGTCTTCACGAAACGGTTTTCGCACGGTTTGTCGTACGGAACCAAAACTCTAGGAACGGACTAGAAACGAGCTAAACATGAGTTTTGGGGCAAACGGGATGACTTGGGTGTTAAGAAAATTCAAATGCAACTCTTTTCGTACCAAAAGTGGCTAGAACGGTCTTCACAAACGGTTTTCGCACGTTTGTCGTACTTGGAACCAAAACTCCACGAACGGACTAGAAATGAGCTAAACATGAGTTTTGGGGCAAACGGGATGACTTGGGTGTTAAAAAATTCAAATGCAACTCCTTTTCGTACCAAAATGTGGCTAGAACGGTCTTCACGAACGGTTTTCACACGGTTTGTCGTACTTGGAACCAAAACTCCAGGAACGGACTAGAAACGAGCTAAACATGAGTTTTGGGGCAAACGGGATGACTTGGGTGTTAAGAAAATTCAAATGCAACTCTTTTCGTACCAAAAGTGGCTAGAACGGTCTTCACGAACGGTTTTCGCACAGTTTGTCGTACCGGAACCAAATCTCCAGGAACGGACTAGAAACGAGCTAAACATGAGTTTTGGGGCAAACGGGATGACTTGGGTGTTAAGAAAAATTCAAATGCAACTCTTTTCATACCAAAAGTGGCTAGAACGGTCTTCACGAACGGTTTTCGCACAGTTTGTCATACCGGAACCAAATCTCCAGGAACGGACTAGAAATGAGCTAAACATGAGTTTTGGGGCAAACGGGATGACTTGGGTGTTAAGAAAAATTCAAATGCAACTCTTTTCGTACCAAAAGTGGCTAGAACGGTCTTCACGAAACGGTTTTCGCACGGTTTTGTCGTACGGAACCAAACTCCGGGAACGGACTAGAAACGAGCTAAACATGAGTTTTGGGGCAAACGGGATGACTTGGGTGTTAAGAAAATTCAAATGCAACTCCTTTCGTACCAAAATGTGGCTAGAACGGTCTTCACGAACGGTTTTCACACGGTTTGTCATACCGGAACCAAAACTCCAGGAACGGACTAGAAACGAGCTAAACATGAGTTTTGGGGCAAACGGGATGACTTGGGTGTTAAGAAAAATTCAAATGCAACTCTTTTCGTACCAAAAGTGGCTAGAACGGTCTTCACGAACGGTTTTCGCATAGTTTGTCATACTGGAACCAAATCTCCAGGAATGGACTAGAAACGTGCTAAACATGAGTTTTGGGGCAAACGGGATGACTTGGGTGTTAAGAAAAATTCAAATGCAACTCCTTTCATACCAAAATGTGCTAGAACGGTCTTCACGAACGGTTTTCACACGGTTTGTGTACCAGAACCAAAACTCCCAGAACGGACTAGAAACGAGCTAAACATGAGTTTTGGGGCAAACGGGATGACTTGGGTGTTAAGAAAAATTCAAATGCAACTCTTTTCTTACCAAAAGTGGCTAGAACGGTCTTCACGAACGGTTTTCGCACAGTTTGTCATACTGGAATCAAATCCCCAGGTATGGCCTAGAAACGTGCTAAACATGAGTTTTAGGGCAAACGGGATGACTTGGGCGTTAAGAAAAATTCAAATGCAACTCTTTTCTACCGAAAGTGGCTAGAATGGTGTTGGAACACGGCCATTGGTGGGCCGTCTTCCATGGGCCGAGATGCCTCCGCACGGGCCGGTGGCCTCCGCCATCGTCCCGATGCCTCCGCCTTGAGGTCATCGACTCGATACCCGACGGAGGCCGGGGTCTTCGTCTCCGGCCCGGTGTCTCCGACGAGGCCGGAGATCTTAGCCCCGAGCCGATGCCTCCGCTTGGGGGCTAAGGTTTTCATCGCCGTCCCGATGTCTTCGCCTCCGATCGGAGGTACTGCGGCGACGCACCGGCCGGCGTGGTCTCCGATTACTCCCGCACAAGGTTAAAGCATGTGTAACAAAATAGGATAAATGTGGGGTCAAGCGCCCGTGAGCGTGTGCCATGTCTCCGCCGCCGAGATGCCTTTTCCCAACATTCCCCCTTGAGGGTTAGGTCTGCGGAGGCGGGCCCCCGGCCATCAACTCTTGGCTTGACCGGCGGAGACCATGGCCCCCCCCCGGCACGTCTTTGGTGGACCTCGGTTTTTCTTTGGCATATTGAGGGTCTTTTCTCGTCCGTTGGATCTAAGGTCGATTTCGACCGTGCGATATGTGACCGTTGCGGTGGAGGGACGGTTCCTTCTCGGACCCGTCGCCCGGCCACTATAAAAGGGGAGGGGGTAGGTGAGAGTTTTTTACCCCGCGCCGTAATTCTCGCGCTGTAGTTTTCTCCACCGCTTCTCACGCCACCTCCGCGCTTGCTTGTTGCCTCCGCTCTCGACCGTGGCACCTCCGCTGCGACGCGCTTGCCTCTGCCACCACTACACCGGTCCTTATTCCCGGTTTCAGAGAGTGAAGGTCGATGATTGGCTGGATCTCTTTGAGAAGTGTATGCTTGTTGCGGCGAAGGCTAGGGACTGGAAGAGTCTCTTTCCGACGTTGAAGCCTCCGTCGAAGACCTCATTCCTTCACACGGCCCGGAGGTATGGCCGCTATTACCTACGATTTTGGTCCTAGCAAGATGACCAAGTCGATGATCGAAGACCTTGAGCGACGGGGCGTTATCCCGGTCGGACGTGCCAAGCTCCGGGGTCGCAGATCGAGCCAACCCCCGCCCGGGGGTATGCGGTCGTTTTCAGGGATTTCTTTACTTGCGGCCTTCGGCTGCCGGCCCATCCTTTTCTGAGGAGAGTTCTCGGGGAGTTCAATGCTCAAATTCACCACCTTACGCCTCATGCCTTCTTGAACCTTAGCAAGTTTGTCGGGCGTGGACTCTTATGGCGGAGAGGCGATGTCAATGCCTTTGTGAGGCACTATGAACCGCGAAGCAACCACGGTCGTTTGGCGAGGACAAAGTGAAAGCACGGTTTGGGGCCCGTACCTTTATGGCGAAGAGGTTTCGGGAGGAGCGATTGGAGATCTCGTGGTGTCGAAGGGCAAGTGGGAGCCGGCCAATTGGATGGATTATTGGTTCTACGTGCGGACCGTTGGTGTCACCGGGGAGGATGACGACGGCAATAAGATTGTGAGGTACCCCCCGGCCTCCGCTATGACGGAGATGAAGCCGCCACACCAATTTGAAACCTCTTCCGGCGTCTTCGCTGCGTGCCGCTCGCGAGAAGTCCCGCCGAAAGGCCTTCGCGGCGGCTTGCAAGTACTCCGGAGGTCGTGACCTTCTGGAGGAGATAGTGGCCTCCGGCTGCTGGCCCTTGGCCAAGGACAGGCCCAAGTTTGAGATTGTCCGGAAGGAATTGCCGGTTTTCGGAGAAGCTGCGGGCATACCGTGCCCTGTCTTCGGTCTCAGTTTACCTCGAGGGGAGACTGGGACCAATTTCGTCAACCGTATTGAAAGGAAAGTTGTGGAGCTGATCGGAGAGGTCTCCGAACGTGAATACCTTGCGCGGAAGGCGGAGGCTGGTTTCATGCCGCGCCTGAACCGCGTCTTTGAGGAACTTCAAATCCCCTATTCCTCCCGGCCCCTGTCCCCGGCAAGGTGCTCCGGAAGATAGAGTCAAGGGCATTGAAGAATGCCTCCGCCGTTGCTACGGTCAAGGCGGAGGCGTCAAAAAGAGGAAACGTTCGTGTGTTGGCCGCGAGGCCTTCCAAGAAGGAGAAGACCTCCGAGCCGGAGGTTGTTGAGGCTTCCGCATCTGCATCTCCAGATGCATCTGAGGCTGGCTACCAGGGCGACGACGGGGAAGAAGAGGTTGCCAAGGAGGTGGGGGCGTTCGCTAAGCCCTTGCCTACGGCGGAGACAGAGCTGGCTTCACAACCTTCTGCTTCTGCACGGGCTCCGTCGCCGGAGGTGTCTGTCCATCCCTTCCCTAGTGCTTTTGCCGAGCTGTCTAGCTCTGAAGACGGCGAGGCCGATGAAGAGGAGGAAGAAGCGGGGGAGGACGAGGAGGCCGGGGATGCCGAGGCATCACTCGCCGACTCATCGGGTTCGTGATATCCCCGACGAAGTCTCCGATGATGATTTTGTTGGGAGTCCGGCCGTAAGCCGTCGAGAAGCACATCGATGCTGAATTTGTTGCGACAAGGCCGCCGCCGGGGCAGGCCTCCGCGAAGGGTGGGCCTCCGCTCCCGGTGACAAGGGTCCGGTGGGCGGGCTTTCTCTTCGTAAGTTAATTTCTACCTTGGTTGTTTTTCTTGGACATCTGTTGTAACATTGAGTCCGAGGAGACCTTTAACCTTTTTGTTTAACTCGAGGGCGGTATTGCCGGGAGGATGATGCCTCCGCCGGCATTGATCTAGCGCGCGTGTTTCCAGCGCGTGGTGCTCGTACTCGGCCTCGGGCGGAGGTTCCACTTCGCCGGAGGTAAGCCTTCTATTCGCGCCTTATTTTGGTTGACGCGGTGTTGCACGACTTGCTAACGAGAATACGTTTACATGTCTTTGTTTTCTCAGATGCCTCCGCGACGTTCGGTGCGTGGGGCTTAAATGTGCATGATATTTTCGAACATTACGGAGGTTTTTGCCAAAAGATTCACCGCCGTCTCCGTATGTTTTCGCTTATTCGGGTTTGCACTCATTTTATTCCGTTTTTGGTTTCTCTTTTGTTTTGGCTTCGGCCCAAGTGGACAACTATCTTGATGGGCTACCCTTCGAACGCCTTCGCGTCTTCAACGGAGCACCACCGCATGGTGAGTATGCTTTGGCCTATTGCCTTTTCATCTTTTGCTTGATGTTGTTTCTCACTGCTCTATTATTGGCTACAGACTCACCACATGGCCTTCGCCATTGAACACCGGGGAGCTGTGGAACTTGCTCAGCGGACTCAAGCTATTGAGGTCCTGAAGGGAGAAGTGGAGACCCTTGGCCGCGAGAAGACGATCTTGCGGCCAAGGTTTCTAACTTGGAGGCCGCGCGGCAACAGTCGGAGGCCCTGATGAAAAAGGTCGAGGACTTGGAGCTGAAACTTAAAGCCGCCGACAAAGCCAAGGACGTTGCCGTTGAACGTGCCAACAAAGCGACGGAGGTGTCACGAGAACCTCCGCACTCACCGACTTCCATGGAAGAGAACGCGGAGACCTTCAAGAAGGAGGCGGAGAGATTGACCGCGGAGATCGAGGCGATCCGGTTGCCGGCGCCGAGATTGCGGAGGCGTACTTGTCTACCCTTGAGGAATTCGGCGGCATTGCCTCTCCTCTTCCCGCGATTGCACCGCCACGGGCTTGATGTCTTGGATCAAGTCTAATTTGGCAAAGCTGTCCCCGTTTGTCGGAGGTGTGTCGATTTTGCGGCACGGGCCTCCGCTCTTGGATTATTGAAGAGCTTGATTCGCGGAGGTCTCGATATCAGCTTGTAGATTTTCCCGAGATCTCCGATTCGTCGAGCTCGGGAGACCTCCCGCCCGATCCGCAAGACGGTGCGAAGTTCGAAGTCTTTCGGGCACCTTTTGGTAGGGCGGAGGCCGTTGCCGCTGCTCACGCGATGCGGAAGGTGAACCTTTTCTCCCTTCGTCTTTTCTGCTTGTCTCTTCTTTTGGTTCTTTATGAAGTTAATGTTTTGCGTGCTTTAAGGGGCTGGCGCCGGAGGTCGGACACCAGTTAGACTTGTGATGAAGGGTGTCCCCGTCCTTGGCGAGACTTCCAAACCAGGCTGTGGCGGAGGCACTCAAGTTCCTCAGGCAACCGTGTCTCCGGCGAGGATACAGGCCGAGACGGAGGTTCCGACGGAAACCCGGGCACACTCGAAGCTCGTGCCGGCTCCCGCGGAGACATTACAAGAGAGGCAAGACGGAGATGCCGATAAAGCCGCCGAGGCCCACGACGTCCATGGGGAGGAGGTAGACTAGGGTCTCACTTTTCTGTCTCTCATGATGTAAAAACACTTGTTACTTTTGCTGTGGCGCCTGGTGTGCGTGTATTGTAATTAAACTCTCTTTTGTGCTTGCTATGGAACTTATGGGTGAATCCTCGCAGGTCTCCGATTTAGGGCCCTGTGCGGGAGGTGGACCCCGCAACCCTTATGCGCGATGGTGTTTACGTTAGCGGTTTCTGTGGGACCGCGGCGATTGGTTTTCCCTCATCGTAGTATTGATGATATGTTTGAGTTTGTTCGTGCTCGTTTGGACGATAGGCGCGACACCTTCGTTGGGTCGCTAGCGTGGAGGGGTCCTTGGTGAACTTGGCGTTTGTCGGTTTTGAACGAGATGTTTGATTTTTTCTTGTTGCCTTTTTCCGGAGGTCACGTATGTGTTTGTTTGTGGCCTTTTCTTAGGATTTGTCTCGGCATCTTTGTAATGGAACACAAAGGTTTTTATTTCATACGCGGAGGTTGCGGAAGATGAACTCAAAGTGGACAAGTTTTTATTATCTCTTTGCACGTGTCTTTGTGTTGCCCTTACCCGATTTTGAAGCGAGGTCTAAAAACGGAGGTATTGTCTTTGCTTGCTTGTATTTTAGGAGATTCATCTCGCGCGTTGCGACGCTACTTTATTCTACGTTTGAATTTGCGCGGAGGTTTCTTGCCGGGTTCCGAAACTCTTTCTCGGTACCTTTTATTGATCTTTTGGATGATCATTGTTAGGTTACATGGTTCCATGCTAAGGCATGGATATTAGTGTCTTAGTGCTTTGCCTTTCCTCCTACTATAGCTAATTGGACATGGTCCCTTGCTAACGGGGACTCTCAACTTGTCACTAGGTACCTTTGTCCTCGGGCTCACTTTCATGTGACATTCCACGCCTTTGTTGAGCGATTTTGATCGGGGATGAGGGGACGTTACGAATTCTTACGCGGTGTCCCCCTAGCCCGTTTTCTTCTCTCGAGGAAAGGTTTGTTGGTGCATGCTCGAAGAAAAGGGTGGTGTGCATTTTGGTCTATGTGGCCCTCTTCTTACGAATTCTTACGCTGTCTCGTATTACTACTTTGGATTTCTTGCGGATATACATCAACCTCCATCCCCCTACTCTTGATACGTGCCTTGTGTGATCTTTGGGGGTGGATCTTTGAAGCGATTTCCTTTTATAGGCCTTGGTATGGCTAATTGACTTAAATGTCTCTCGACCTTTTTGGTACACTTCTTAGTAAATACTGTGGATCTTGTGTTTGGTTTCTCGTGATATGCTCTCATGATTGCTCGAGGACCAAAACAATTCTTGCGATGGTACTCTGCGTTTGAATGCGCTTGATTGCTACTACGGGTTATGGTACGAGATCTTGGTCTTTTAATGCATTAGATTGCGATCGGGGCATTTATTTGCCTTTCTCCTCCCTAGGGCTATATAAGGCTTATGGTTTCGGTGATGCTTGGTCATTTGGTGTAGTGTTTGCCAGGATTTTGGTTTAGTGAGAGCATGTTCTTGCCGTTAGATGCACTTGAGCCGATGCGAGTAAGAATTCGTAATAGCTATATCACAATGGTGCGTCTCTCTTCTCGTGAGAGGTGCGGAGTGGTATCCGGCTACGAATACAACCGTGCTTGCGCTTGGCCTATTCTTCCGAGGTGTGTAGTGGAACGGGCTAGTGTGAGGTGTGTCGGTTGGCGGTTTGTGTTTTGGGTACCGGGAGCCGAAGTCCGTCGATCGAGGCTCCTTTCCTTCTCGGCGATGGAGAATTGCGGCGCTCTTTGCTCTTTGCGGGCTCGTTTGCGATTGTAATAGTAAAAAGTAGCGCACCTTCTCTAAAGTCTATACTAGTTAGAGCTAGGGCATTGGTGATTCTTGTAGCCTTGATTTCATACTTGTATGCAAATTAATGGACCGGAGTGGCTTGCACGGCGGGCGCATTACCTCCTCTTTTTCTTGGTGGCCTTTTTTGTTTATGTCGAGTGGGATTGCTTTGATCGCTTTGGTTTTGGTTTAACGCGATTTGCATACCTCCGCTATTTTTGCGGAGGCCTGATAGACCGCTGGTCGACTGATCGACCTTTGCTCTGGTATCGGTGCCCTAGCTGCCTGCTGGGTCTTTTTCCGATTTTGGTCATGCCTTTTTTGGCTTTGTAGATCCCTTAGTGCCTGATACGTCAGGTCTTTTTCTAAGGGTTTTCAACCTTTTTGGAGGTCGCTTACAAATCTTTTTGAGGTCTGCCGGTCAAGGCGAAGTTTGAAGTGACCTCTTCCGATGCTTAAAGCTCCGTCGAATATTGCGGCTGCGTTGCCAGCCGCTTTCGACTTTGCTGCATTCTGCTGTTTCTCGGGGTCCTCTTTATATATTGCGAGAGGTTGATTACAACGGAGTTGCCTCGTTAAAAACCTCACCTCCGATAGGGAGTCCCCGCGTGAGGAAAAGAGTGCAATCCGGTTCGAAGGGAAAGAAAAGAAACATGAAAATGAACTCTTGGATGCCTCCGCTTATAGATTTACGGAGGTTCCTTACATTTTAGATGTAGTATTTCCTGAGGTTGTCCACATTCCAGGTGTGGGTTGATACTTTCCCATTTTCATCTTGTAAGAGGAACGATCCTTTCCTTCCTGCTTGGTGAGCTAGGTAAGGTCCTTCCCACTTTGGTTGCAGTTTCCCTGCGTTTGGTGCATTTGGTTTCGGCGGAGGACCCAATCTCCTTCTTTGATGTCTTTGATTACCACTTTGGCATCCCTCCACTTCTTCGTTTGGTTTTGGTACTTGATTATGTTGTCCACTTCTAGTCTCTCTGCCTCTATCATCTCTTTCTTTGTACTCTTCATTTTCGCTAGTGCTTGTTTTGTGACCGGAGACTTTGGTTTCTTAACTCTTCCGGCATCATAGCCTCTTGCCCATATAGTAACTTGAAGGGTGTGAAGCCGGTGGCTCGTGAGATGTTGGTGTTGTGAGACCACACGACCTTAGGCAACTCCTCGACCCATTTTCCTTTCCTCGGGCCGTGTAGCGTTTTTGAGATTCTTGAGAATATGATCTGTTGGACCTCTCTACTGCCCCGTTGCTCTCCGGGTGGTATGCGAGGCAAAGGCCAGTGAGTACCAATGCTTCGCAGTACTCCTTGAACTTGTCCGAATCGAATTGCTTTCCGTTGTCTCTTGTTAGGGTTCTTGGGACACCGAATACGCACACTATGTTACGCGCGGAAAAACTTTTTTCATTTTCGAAGTGATGGTTGATAGTGGCTTGGCCTCGATCCACCTTGTAAAATATTCTACTTGCCACAACCGCATACTTGCTACCTCCTTGAGCCGGTGGGAGCGGCCCAACGAGGTCCATACCCCATCTCGCATAGGCCATGTTGGTGGGATGAGCGTGACTCCCCCGGCTTGGTTTGGTTTGGTGAGAAATTTTGGCGGCGCCGCACGTCTTCACTATGCGTAGGGCATCTTTGATGTGAGTGGGCCGAGTAAAAACCTTGGCGAATGGCCTTTGCGGATAATGCCCTTGGGCCTATGTGGGATCCACAAATCCCGCATGAATCTTTGCGTAGGAGTTCTGGCCTTCTTCATTGCTTAGGCATTTGAGTAGTGGTTGCACTATGCCTTTTTTGAATAGCTGTCCCTCTATTACGGTGTAGCTTCTTGCTCGAGCCGCCGGCCTTCGCTACGGCGGCTTCATCGAGGTTACATGATTGCCACCGATTTGATCTATGATTGCTTGCCTCCGAGTCTTCGAGTGAATGAGTAGTACCTCCGCAAATGCTCGCTTAACCCTGTTTGTGGCTGGTTCCGTACCTCTTGGTAAAAGGTGCTGCCGGCATGTCAAGCTTGTTTGCTTTGCTGCCTTTGCCAACTCGTCGGCCTCCATGTTTTCTCCTCTCGGTATGTGCCCGAGGGTGAACCCTTTGAATCTCTTCTCAAGGCCTCTCATGACCTCTAGGTATCTTGCGAGTTCGGGTTCCCTCGCGGTGTACTCTTTTTCCACTTGTCCGCTACCATTTGTGAGTCCGTGTTTACCGGCACATGAGTAGCCCCGAGTGCTTTTGCTTTTGTCAACCCCAATATGACACCTTCATACTCTGCTATATTGTTTGTTGCTTTGAAGCATAGTCTAGCTGCATATTTTGTCGACTCGATGGTGAAAACAGAAGTGCGGAGGCCCCGGCCCCCTGGACTCCCGAGGCACCATCCGTGTAAAGTGTCCGGTGGGATACCTCCGATTTTGATTCGGAGGTATTTGGCGGCACCCATTCCGAGAGAAAGTCCGCTAGTGCTTGCGACTTGATTGTTGTTCTTGCGACAAACTTGATCTCGAACCGAGATAGCTACGTAGCCCACTTGCCAATTCTTCCGAGGCTTCTTTGTTGTTCGGGATCTCGGCCGGTGGCCGCGTATTGTTGGTATCGAGAATAGTGTGGTCTGAAAGTAGTGCTTTAGCTTCCTTGATGCCTTGATTACTGCGTACGCTATCTTTTCAATCTCTGTGTAGTTCAGCTTTGCTCCTTGCAATGCCTCAGACACATAGTATATCGACCGCCGCACCTGCTTACCATTTGTCTGTCTCTCTTGCACGAGTACCGCACTTACTACCCCCGCTAATCGACACGTACAACGGGAGTGGCTCGTCGCTATTCGGGGCTGCCACCATTAGGTCCTCGGCCATGTATTTCTTGAGCCGCTTGAAAGCTTCGATTGCTCGGTCCCCATTCAAACTTTTCGTTGGCCTTGAGTGCCTTGAAGAAAGGGAGGCCGCGTTCGGCTGATTTGGAGATAAACCTGTTCAAGGCCGCGATTCTTCCGGTGAGTCGGCTGGACCTCTTTTTTGTTTGATGGCTCGGGCATGGCCGGGACGGCTTTTGTTTTGTCCGGGTTGGCCCCGAGACCTTCGGGTCCGACGACATATCCCAACATTTTCCCCCGCTGACTCCAAAGACACATTTTTTCGGGTTTAGCTTCAATCCGGCCTCCTAAGGTTTGCAAAGGTTTCCTTGAGATCCTCCGAGATGGTTCTCCGGTTCTTTGCTTACCACGGCAATGTCATCTACATAGGCTATGATGTTTCTCTCGCAGCGAGACCGTAGTACGGCTTGTACCATTCTTGCGAAGGTTGACCTCGCGTTCTTGAGCCCCTCGGGCATTCGCACAAAGCGGTAGGTTCCGTCGGTATAGTGAAACTTGTCTTTTCCTCGTCTTCTTTCCGAGCCGGACGATGATATCCGAAAAACAAGTCGGGAGGAGAATCTTTTGCATCCGGCGGCCTTATCAACCGAGGCGTCTATTCTAGGTAGCGGGAATGGGTCTTTTTGCATGCCTTGTTCAGGTCGGTGAAGTCGATGCACATTCGCATTTTGCCATTCTTCTTTGGGACAAGCACCACATTTGCTAGCCATTCGAGTATTTGACCTCTCGTATGACGTTTGCATCCAATAATCTTTGCACCTCGCCTTCGCGGCTAAGGTTCGCTCCTCGGCATTTTCCTCTGCCTTTGCTTCCTTGGTTTTACGTTTTCATTTAAATCGAGTGTGCTCGATTATGTCTCTCCCAATTCCTTTAAGGTCTTCGCCGACCATGCAAAGACATCTCTTTTTTGGACAATAAGCTAAGTAATTCTCTCCGTTCTTCTTCGATAGATTTGCTCCGATCGTGACCTTCTGTTTGGCCTTTGCCTCGTCGAGGGCACCGTAATTGTGTCCTCCCGATCTTTCATGTCCGTCTTTCCTCCGGGCATATCGGTGGCTCATCGATGCCACTTTGTGTTTATGTTTCGTGAGCCTTGTATATTGCTCTCTCTATGTTTTACGGCTTCCTTCGGCTTCCTCGAACCGTGATGATTCCATGCGGTCTTTGGCATTTTCATGCAAAGGTAACCCATGTGGATTGTCACATTGAACTGTTTGCGAATCCTCTTCCTAAGATTGCATTGTATGGGTAGTATATGTCTACTACATCAAAGGTGATGTATTCTGTTCTCGCCTTGTCCCCATCTGAAAGGATACGGGTAGGGAAATTTTCCGAGCGCGTGAATCTTCCTACCCCGAATCCTATCGAGGTGTATCGGTGGTTGTAGCCGAGACCTTGAGCTTCATCTCGATCAAACACGCTTGCAAAAATGATATCGCCGAACTCCCGAGTCAACCAAGATTCGTTTATCTCCCATCTTGCAACATTCGCTTTTATGACCATTGCATCGGTGTGAGGGTAACTCTCCAATCGGAGGTCCTCTTCGAAAAACTGATTTGGGCCTTAGACCACTCGTTGTTCGGTGTGCTCCCCGCACAGCCACATTATTCACCAATCGGAGGTGATCTTTTTTTGTTTCTTTGTCTCGAACTCCATCGCTGAACGCCGGCTATCGGTAGTATCATTCCTATTGTGGGCGGAGCGGAATGGGGGTTCATCGATTCTCAATCGGAGGTTCGGCCTTTGGCATGGAATCTGGGGCGGGTGACTCGCTGCGGAGGTCTTGGTAGGGCCTCAAATTGCCTTTGTTGCGGAGGTGGAGGTAGTGCTGCGTCTTTGCTTCGTTTCTTGGTGATGTGAAGACGAGGTGTTTCTACCATGGATATCGTGGGGGTCGAGTGTTGACATAAGTGATCGCACTCTCCGCTCGACGGGTGCCTGGTTGCCGTCCGAGATATCCGGTAGTGCACGTGCCGCCATGCCGGTAGGGATGGTGGGTAATGCTGGCGTGCGACGTTCGCGAGAGAAAACACCATTGGTGTACCCTCGGGTAGCTTGGGTTGTACTGGCGATGGTATTCTTGAGTGAAGGTGTGATTCACTTGTCTCATTTGGTTCCGAGCGGGTGGAGGCGGCATGTTGCTTGCTCTTCATCCGATCCATTGTTTCTTTGGTTTCGGGGCATTCCTTGGTCTTTGTGCCCCTTTTCTTCCCCATGGAAGATACAATAGTGTCTTCTCGGCTTCTCGGGTTCTTATTCCAGTTCTTCGACTTGTTCTTGTTGAAATTCTGGTTATTCCGAGCCTTTGCATCTCGACCGTTTCCGGCTCGTCTGTCGGGCGGCGAGGCCGGTGCTTTGCACATTAAGGACTTGCCTTTGTTGAGAATTCGTCTGTCATAGGACCTGTTGTCCCTATTGCCGTTCTCTAGGAATACCTTTTGCTTTCGGCCTTCACCTTCGTCCAGTCTTTTCCGGAGGTCGTTGTACGATCTCGAGTATTTTTCGAACTCTTCATGCAGTTTTTCCATAGTGGCGGCTTTTCCCTCGCTAAGTGGCTTGCGAAGGGTCCGATGCGGAGGCCTTTAATTTGCCTCTATTGCGACGCTATCTCGGCACATCTAGCGCCTTCGCCCCGAGGTGTAAGAATCTCTCGGAAGTAATCCCTTAACGGCTCTCCCTTGTCATGTTTGTTCTTTGAACAGTCCGCCGACGACAATGACTCACTTGAGAAACCTTTGAAATTGGCGATTATCTTATCCCTCGGGTTCTCCCATGAGTAGATTGTCTTTGGGCCTGCAACATGGAGTACCATGTCGGTGCGTCGCCCTCCGCGGCGATGACGAAGGATTTGGCTAGGACACCGTCATTTCCTCCGCGGAGGCAACTTGCCGCCTCAAAACTCATCGGGAATTGCCGTGGATCTGTTTTTCCATTGTACCTAGGCGGGACCATGGGCTTGTAGCCCGGAGGCCATGGTGCTTTACGTAGGCCTTCGACGCGGGGATTTCGGGTCGAACGTCCTCGGTAAACCATGATATGAGGTATCTACGTAGGTGTTGCGGCCATGTATTGGCCGAGTTGTGGGGTTGTCGTAGTGTTGTTTTGATGCATTGTTATGGGTTGCATGCTCTGAATCTCCGCTTGCAATATTGCCATTTGCTACCTGATCTCCTCTGCTTGCTGGGACGTGTGTATTGCCCTGTGCGTAGCTGCTTGCTCTGCTCTCAGCCTGTCTCGTTCTGCTTCCATGCGCTGCATTTCGGCTCTCAGCCGACTTATCTCATTTTCCTGGTGTTGGTCGCCGTCCTGGTTTGCCGGAGGTGGTTCATCTTCGCCGTGGTCATCATCATTCTGTTCATCTTCGGTTGCCTGCTCGGAGGCATACGTGCTTCGGGCGGACCTCCGCGGTCTGCCTCTTCGCGATGGTTCAGGTGCCTCCGGGTGCCTCCGCCTTGGCGGCGGCACGTTTCGTCGAGCGGCGGCGGCCGCTATTTGTTTTCTTGTTGGCATCTGTGGGAGTGATATCCTCGGCCGGACACACGGTGGGCGCCAACTGTTGGAACACGGTTCCAGCAGGTTTAATATTAACACGTAATTACAATTACAAAACTAGAGTGTGAAGAAGAGAAGTTCTTCCACTCCAGTCCGTCCCTTCCACAACAGGGGCTTGGGGGCTCCTTATATAGCCAGCCCAGCTCCCAAGTACAAAAAGACGTTACACCCCCATAGGGGAAACAGGGAAACCCTAATCCTACGACCCTTCCGGGTGGGGGTGGCGGGGGCAAGGTCGTCCATCGGAGTATTCGGCGGTTCATGGGCTCCTCCCGGGCCTCCCAAGTGTTCCACGTCTCCCTTGCTCCCGGCCGTTGGTGGGCCGTCTTCCATGGGCCGAGATGCCTCCGCACGGGCCGGTGGCCTCCGCCATCGTCCCGATCGCCCGCCTTGAGGTCATCGACTCGATACCTCCGACGGAGGCCGGGGTCTTCGTCTCGGCCCGGTGTCTCCGACGGAGGCCGGAGGTCTTAGCCCCGAGCCGATGCCTCGCTTGGGGGCTAAGGTTTTCAACGCCGTCCGATGTCTTCGCCTCCGATCGGAGGTATGCTGCGACGCACCGGTCGGCGTGGTCTCATTACTCCTGCACAACAGTTAAAGCATGTGTAACAAAATAGGATAAATGTGGGGTCAAGCGCCGTGAGCGTGTGCCATGTCTCCGCTGCTGAGATGCCTTTTCCCAACAAATGGTCTTCACGAACGGTTTTCGCACAGTTTGTCGTCCTGGAACCAAATCTCCAGGAACGGACTAGAAACGAGCTAAACATGAGTTTTGGGGCAAACGGGATGACTTGGGTGTTAAGAAAAATTCAAATGCAACTCCTTTCGTACCCAATGTGGCTAGAACTGTCTTGACGAACAGTTTTCACACAGTTTGTCGTACCAGAACCAAAACTCCAGGAACGGACTAGAAACGAGCTAAACAATAGTTTTGGGGCAAACGGGATGACTTGGGTGTTAAGAAAAATTCAAATGCAACTTTTTCCGTACCAAAAGTGGCTAGAACGGTCTTCACGAACGGTTTTCGCACAGTTTGTCGTACTGGAACCAAATCTCCGGGAATGGACTAGAAACGAGCTAGTTCATGAGTTTTGGGGCAAACGGGATGACTTGGGTGTTAAGAAAATTCAAATGCAACTCCTTTCGTACCAATGTGGCTAGAACTGTCTTCACGAACAGTTTTCACACAGTTTGTTGTACCAGAACCAAAACTCCAGGAACGGACTAGAAACGAGCTAAACATGAGTTTTGGGGCAAACGGGATGACTTGGGTGTTAAGAAAAATTCAAATGCAACTCTTTTCTTACCAAAAGTGGCTAGAACGGTCTTCACAAACGTTTTTCGCACATTTTGTCGTACTGGAACCAAATCTCCAGGAATGGACTAGAAACGAGCTAAACATGAGTTTTGGGGCAAACGGGATGACTTGGGTGTTAAGAAAATTCAAATGCAACTCTTTTCTTACCAAAAGTGGCTAGAACGGTCTTCACGAACGGTTTTCGCACGGTTGTCGTATTTGGAACCAAATCTCCAGGAACGGACTAGAAACGAGCTAAACATGAGTTTTGGGGCAAACGGGATGACTTGGGTGTTAAGAAAAATTCAAATGCAACTCTTTTCGTACCAAAAGTGGCTAGAACGGTCTTCAGAAATGGTTTTCGCACAGTTTGTCGTACTGGAACCAAATCTCCAGGAAAGGACTAGAAACGAGCTAAACATGAGTTTTGGGGCAAACGGGATGACTTGGGTGTTAAGAAGAATTCAAATGCAACTCCTTTCGTACCCAATGTGGCTAGAACTGTCTTCACGAACAGTTTTCACACAATTTGTCATACCAGAACCAAAACTCCAGGAACGGACTAGAAACGAGCTAAACATAGTTTTGGGGCAAACGGGATGACTTGGGTGTTAAGAAAAATTCAAATGCAACATTTTTCGTACCAAAAGTGGCTAGAACGGTCTTCACGAACGGTTTTCGCACGGTTTGTCGTCTTTGGAACCAAAACTCCACGAATGGACTAGAAATGAGCTAAACATGAGTTTTGGGGCAAACAGGATGTATTGGGTGTTAAGAAAAATTCAAATGCAACTCCTTTCATACCCAATGTGGCTAGAACTGTCTTCACGAACAGTTTTCACACAGTTTGTTGTACCGAGAACCAAAACTCCAGGAACGGACTAGAAACGAGCTAAACATGAGTTTTGGGGCAAACGGGATGACTTGGGTGTTAAGAAAAATTCAAATGCAACTCTTTTCTTACCAAAAGTGGCTAGAACGGTCTTCACGAATGGTTTTCGCACAGTTTGTCGTACTGGAACCAAATCTCCAGGAATGGCCTAGAAACGAGCTAAACATGAGTTTTGGGGCAAACGGGATGACTTGGGTGTTAAGAAAAATTCAAATGCAACTCTTTTCGTACCAAAAGTGGCTAGAACGGTCTTCACGAACGGTTTTCGCACAGTTTGTCATCCTGGAACCAAATCTCCAGGAACGGACTAGAAACGAGCTAAACATGAGTTTTGGGGCAAACGGGATGACTTGGGTGTTAAGAAAAATTCAAATGCAACTCTTTTCATACCAAAAGTGGCTAGAACGGTCTTCACGAACGGTTTTCGCACAGTTTGTCGTACTGGAACCAAATCTCCAGGAAAGGACTAGAAACGAGCTAAACATGAGTTTTGGGGCAAATGGGATGACTTGGGTGTTAAGAAAAATTCAAATGCAACTCCTTTCGTACCCAATGTGGCTAGAACTGTCTTCACGAACAGTTTTCACATGAGGTTGTCATACCAGAACCAAAACTCCAGAACGGACTAGAAACGAGCAAAACATTAGTTTTGGGGCAAACGGGATGACTTGGGTGTTAAGAAAAATTCAAATGCAACTCTTTTCGTACCAAAAGTGGCTAGAACGGTCTTCACGAACGGTTTTCGCACAGTTTGTCGTACTGGAACCAAATCTCCAGGAACGGACTAGAAATGAGCTAAACATGAGTTTTGGGGCAAACGGGATGACTTGGGTGTTAAGAAAAATTCAAATGCAACTCCTTTCGTACCCAATGTGGCTAGAACTGTCTTCACGAACAGTTTTCACGCAGTTTGTTGTACCAGAACCAAAACTCCAGGAACGGACTAGAAATGAGCTAAACATGAGTTTTGGGGCAAACGGGATGACTTGGGTGTTAAGAAAAATTCAAATGCAACTCTTTTCTTACCAAAAGTGGCTAGAACGGTCTTCACGAACGGTTTTTGCACAGTTTGTCGTACCGGAACCAAAACTCTAGGAACGGACTAGAAACGAGCTAAACATGAGTTTTGGGGCAAACGGGATGACTTGGGTGTTAAGAAAAATTCAAATGCAACTCTTTTCGTACCAAATGTGGCTAGAACGGTCTTCACGAACGGTTTTCGCACAGTTTGTCGTACCGGAACCAAAACTCCAGGAACGGACTAGAAATGAGCTAAACATGAGTTTTGGGGCAAACGGGATGACTTGGGTGTTAAGAAAAATTCAAATGCAACTCCTTTCGTACCCCAATGTGGCTAGAACGGTCTTCACGAACAGTTTTCACATTTTATCGTACCGGAACCAAAACTCCAGGAATGGACTAGAAACGAGCTAAACATGAGTTTTGGGGCAAACGGGATGACTTGGGTGTTAAGAAAAATTCAAATGCAACTCCTTTCGTACCCAATGTGGCTAGAACTGTCTTCACGAACAGTTTTCACACAGTTTGTCGTACCGGAACCAAAACTCCAGGAATGGACTAGAAACGAGCTAAACATGAGTTTTGGGGCAAATGGGATGACTTGGGTGTTAAGAAAAATTCAAATGCAACTTTTTCGTACCAAAAGTGGCTAGAACGGTCTTCACGAACGGTTTTCGCACGGTTTGTCGTTGTCATGGAACCAAATCTCCAGGAACGGACTAGAAACGAGCTAAACATGAGTTTTGGGGCAAACGGGATGACTTGGGTGTTAAGAAAATTCAAATGCAACTCCTTTCGTACCAAAATGTGGCTAGAACTGTCTTCACGAACGGTTTTCGCACGGTTTGTCGTACCGGAACCAAAACTCCAGGAACGGACTAGAAATGAGCTAAACATGAGTTTTGGGGCAAACGGGATGACTTGGGTGTTAAGAAAAATTCAAATGCAACTCCTTTCGTACCAAATGTGGCTAGAACGGTCTTCACGAACGGTTTTCACACAGTTTGTCGTACCGGAACCAAAACTCCAGGAACGGACTAGAAACGAGCTAAACATGAGTTTTGGGGCAAACGGGATGACTTGGGTGTTAAGAAAAATTCAAATGCAACTCTTTTCGTACCAAATGTGGCTAGAAAGGTCTTCACGAACGGTTTTCGCAGAGTTTGTCGTATGGAACCAAAACTCCAGGAACGGACTAGAAACGAGCTAAACATGAGTTTTGGGGCAAACGGGATGACTTGGGTGTTAAGAAAAATTCAAATGCAACTCTTTTCATACCAAAAGTGGCTAGAACGGTCTTTGGAAACGGTTTTCGCACAGTTTGTCGTACTGGAACCAAATCTCCAGGAAAGGACTAGAAACGAGCTAAACATGAGTTTTGGGGCAAACGGGATGACTTGGGTGTTAAGAAAAATTCAAATGCAACTCTTTTCGTACCAAAAGTGGCTAGAACGGTCTTCACGAATGGTTTTCACACGGCTTTGTCGTACTTGGAACCAAAACTCCAGGAACGGACTAGAAACGAGCTAAACATGAGTTTTGGGGCAAACGGGATGACTTGGGTGTTAAGAAAAATTCAAATGCAACTCTTTTCGTACCCAATGTGGCTAGAACTGTCTTCACGAACGGTTTTCACACAGTTTGTTGTACCGGAACCAAAACTCTAGGAACGGACTAGAAACGAGCTAAACATGAGTTTTGGGGCAAACGAGATGACTTGGGTGTTAAAAAAAATTCAAATGCAACTCTTTTCGTACCCAATGTGGCTAGGACTGTCTTCACGAACAGTTTTCACACAGTTTGTTGTACCAGAACCAAAACTCTAGGAACGGACTAGAAACGAGCTAAACATGAATTTGGGGCAAACGAGATGACTTGGGTGTTAAAAAAATTCAAATGCAACTCTTTTCGTACCCAATGTGGCTAGAACTGTCTTCACGAACAGTTTTCACACAGTTTGTTGTACCAGAACCAAAACTCTAGGAACGGACTAGAAACGAGCTAAACATGAGTTTTGGGGCAAACGAGATGACTTGGGTGTTAAGAAAAATTCAAATGCAACTCTTTTCTTACCAAAAGTGGCTAGAACGGTCTTCACGAACGGTTTTCGCACAGTTTGTCGTACTGGAACCAAATCTCCAGGAAAGGACTAGAAACGAGCTAAACATGAGTTTTGGGTCAAACGGGATGACTTGGGTGTTAAGAAAAATTTAAATGCAACTCCTTTCGTACCCAATGTGGCTAGAACTGTCTTCACGAACAGTTTTCGCACAGTTTGTCATACCGGAACCAAAACTCCAGGAACGGACTAGAAATGAGCTAAACATGAGTTTTGGGGCAAACGGGATGACTTGGGTGTTAAGAAAAATTCAAATGCAACTTTTTTCGTACCAAAAGTGGCTAGAACGGTCTTCACGAACGGTTTTCACGCAGTTTGTTGTACCAGAACCAAAACTCCAGGAACGGACTAGAAATGAGCTAAACATGAGTTTTGGGGCAAACGGGATGACTTGGGTGTTAAGAAAAATTCAAATGCAACTCTTTTCTTACCAAAAGTGGCTAGAAAGGTCTTCACGAACGGTTTTCGCATAGTTTGTCATACTGGAACCAAATCTCCAGGAAAGGACTAGAAACGAGCTAAACATTAGTTTTGGGGCAAACGGGATGACTTGGGCGTTAAGAAAAATTCAAATGCAACTCTTTTACCAAAAGTGGCTAGAACGGTCTTCAGAAACGGTTTTCGCACAGTTTGTCGTACTGGAACCAAATCTCCAGGAAAGGACTAGAAACGAGCTAAACATGAGTTTAGGGGCTAACGGGATGACTTGGGTGTTAAGAAAAATTCAAATGCAACTCCTTTCGTACCCAATGTGGCTAGAACTGTCTTCCCGAACAGTTTTCACACAGTTTGTCGTACCAGAACCAAAACTCCACGAACGGACTAGAAACGAGCTATACATGAGTTTTGGGGCAAACGGGATGAATTGGGTGTTAAGAAAAATTCAAATGCAACTCCTTTCGTACCCAATGTGGCTAGAACTGTCTTCAAGAACAGTTTTCACATAGTTTGTCGTACTGGAACCAAAACTCCAGGAACGGACTAGAAACGAGCTAAACATGAGTTTTGGGGCAAACGGGATGACTTGGGTGTTAAGAAAAATTCAAATGCAACTCTTTTCGTACAAAAAGTGGCTAGAACGGTCTTCACGAACGGTTTTCGCACGTTTGTCGTCAAACGGTTGTTGGAACCAAATCTCCAGAACGGACTAGAAACGAGCTAAACATGAGTTTTGGGGCAAACGGGATGACTTGGGTGTTAAGAAAAATTCAAATGCAACTCTTTTCATACCAAAAGTGGCTAGAACGGTCTTCACGAACGGTTTTCGCACGGTTGTCGTATGCTTGGAACCAAATCTCCAGGAAAGGACTAGAAACGAGCTAAACATGAGTTTTGGGGCAAACGGGATGACTTGGGTGTTAAGAAAAATTCAAATGCAACTCCTTTCGTACCCAATGTGGCTAGAACTGTCTTCACGAACAATTTTCACACAGTTTGTCATACCAGAACCATAACTCCGGGAACGGACTAGAAACGAGCTAAACATGAGTTTTGGGGCAAACGGGATGACTTGGGTGTTAAGAAAAATTCAAATGCAACTCTTTTCGTACCCAATGTGGCTAGAACTGTCTTCACCAACAGTTTTCACACAGTTTGTTGTACCAAAACCAAAACTCCAGGAACGGACTAGAAACGAGCTAAACGTGAGTTTTGGGGCAAACGGGATGACTTGGGTGTTAAGAAAAATTCAAATGCAACTCTTTTCTTACCAAAAGTGGCTAGAACGGTCTTCACGAACGGTTTTCGCACAGTTTGTCGTACTGGAACCAAATCTCCAGGAAAGGACTAGAAACGAGCTAAACATGAGTTTTGGGGCAAACGGGATGACTTGGGTGTTAAGAAAAATTCAAATGCAACTCCTTTCGTACCCAATGTGGCTAGAACTGTCTTCACGAACAGTTTTCACACAGTTTGTCATACCAGAACCAAAACTCCAGGAACGGACTAGAAACGAGATAAACATGAGTTTTGGGGCAAACGGGATGACTTGGGCATTAAGAAAAATTCAAATGCAACTCTTTTACCAAAAGTGGCTAGAACGGTCTTCAGAAACGGTTTTCGCACAGTTTGTCATACTGGAACGAAATCTCCAGGAAAGGACTAGAAATGAGCTAAACATGAGTTTAGGGGCTAACGGGATGACTTGGGTGTTAAGAAAAATTCAAATGCAACTCTTTTCGTACCAAATGTGGCTAGAACGGTCTTCACGAACGGTTTTCGCACAGTTTGTCGTACCGGAACCAAAACTCCAGGAACGGACTAGAAACGAGCTAAACATGAGTTTTGGGGCAAACGGGATGACTTGGGTGTTAAGAAAAATTCAAATGCAACTTTTTTCGTACCAAAAGTGGCTAGAACGGTCTTCACGAACGGTTTTCGCACAGTTTGTC
The DNA here is from genome assembly GCA_018135685.1 of Themeda triandra. Lineage (NCBI taxonomy): Eukaryota > Viridiplantae > Streptophyta > Magnoliopsida > Poales > Poaceae > Themeda > Themeda triandra. The sequence goes on from JAENPR010001992.1 coordinate 81,689, forward strand.
GTACTGGAACCAAATCTCCAGGAATGGACTAGAAACGAGCTAAACATGAGTTTTGGGCAAACGGGATGACTTGGGTGTTAAGAAAAATTCAAATGCAACTCTTTTCGTACCCAATGTGGCTAGAACTGTCTTCACGAACAGTTTTCACGCAGTTTGTTGTACCAGAACCAAAACTCTAGGAACGGACTAGAAACGAGCTAAACATGAGTTTTGGGGCAAACGGGATGACTTGGGTGTTAAGAAAAATTCAAATGCAACTCTTTTCGTACCCAATGTGGCTAGAACTGTCTTCACGAACAGTTTTCACACAGTTTGTTGTACCAGAACCAAAACTCTAGGAACGGACTAGAAACGAGCTAAACATGAGTTTTGGGGCAAACGAGATGACTTGGGTGTTAAGAAAAATTCAAATGCAACTCTTTTCTTACCAAAAGTGGCTAGAACGGTCTTCACGAACGGTTTTCGCACAGTTTGTCATACCGGAACCAAATCTCCGGAAAGGACTAGAAACGAGCTAAACATGAGTTTTGGGTCAAACGGGATGACTTGGGTGTTAAGAAAAATTTAAATGCAACTCCTTTCGTACCCAATGTGGCTAGAACTGTCTTCACGAACGGTTTTCACAGCTTGTCATACCGGAACCAAAACTCCAGAACGGACTAGAAATGAGCTAAACATGAGTTTTGGGGCAAACGGGATGACTTGGGTGTTAAGAAAATTCAAATGCAACTTTTTTCGTACCAAAAGTGGCTAGAACGGTCTTCACGAACGGTTTTCACGCGGTTTGTTGTACAGAACCAAAACTCCAGGAACGGACTAGAAATGAGCTAAACATGAGTTTTGGGGCAAACGGGATGACTTGGGTGTTAAGAAAAATTCAAATGCAACTCTTTTCTTACCAAAAGTGGCTAGAAAGGTCTTCACGAACGGTTTTCGCATAGTTTGTCATACTGGAACCAAATCTCCAGGAAAGGACTAGAAACGAGCTAAACATTAGTTTTGGGGCAAACGGGATGACTTGGGCGTTAAGAAAAATTCAAATGCAACTCTTTTACCAAAAGTGGCTAGAACGGTCTTTGGAAACGGTTTTCGCACAGTTTGTCGTACTGGAACCAAATCTCCAGGAAAGGACTTGAAACGAGCTAAATACGAGTTTAGGGGCTAACGGGATGACTTGGGTGTTAAGAAAAATTCAAATGCAACTCCTTTCGTACCCCATGTGGCTAGAACTGTCTTCCCGAACAGTTTTCACACAGTTTGTCGTACCAGAACCAAAACTCCACGAACGGACTAGAAACGAGCTATACATGAGTTTTGGGCAAACGGGATGAATTGGGTGTTAAGAAAAATTCAAATGCAACTCCTTTCGTACCCAATGTGGCTAGAACTGTCTTCACGAACAGTTTTCACATAGTTTGTCGTACCGGAACCAAAACTCCAGGAACGGACTAGAAACGAGCTAAACATGAGTTTTGGGGCAAACGGGATGACTTGGGTGTTAAGAAAAA